>BLKR01014950.1:0-140332 GCA_011170035.1 Teleogryllus occipitalis | reverse complement strand
AATTATAAATACAGAATGCTATGTGATGTGTATTACTACTCAATTTAATTTTGAGGGAGGAAAAGGAAAATTAGGGAGTTTCCAGTTTATCCATGAGCATGGGAGTGAATATTTCCTGCTTAAAGGATTGAAAAAGGGCGAATACTCATTGTATCCCGCGGTAAACTTTTCCTAAGCCGTATACCTTTCTCCCCAAAATGGCATATCCCAACCACATCAAGCCATCCCGTTCTCTTTTCCTCCTTAGTTTAAGAATTGATTTGTACGTTTACCGTGGTGTACTTAGAATCAGTACATTCTATCGATTATAATTTATTCACTTTGTCGGTTTTCATTTGCATGTTCTTTTAGAGCACTGTCAACGTTGAAAACCACCGCTTAAAATTTTGTGGCAACACAACATGAGATCACCTACCACGAGCATTTTCTTACCTCGCTGACTTAACATGCACAATTCCCAAGATTCTGCCATGTTCACCTGTTTTCGAGCTTTTTCTGGACCGGTGCGAGAACATCTCTACACGCTACTTATTATTGTACACGTAACTAAAATGTTAACTCCTTCCGAAACACGGAATGAAGGAAACGGGATGAAGTTGGGCTATGCCTTCACAGGTAACGAAAAGTGAGAGGGGTTTTGCTGGGAAGCGAGGGTGAGGGAAAACTGACGCGCGGGATGCAGTAGTGCAGACTTGCACAAGGGCCCCAGCGACGCGCCCCACAATGGCGGTGGCAGCCCTTCCGCGCCCCACCGCCTTCTAGTGAAAGACTTTCAATTTTGGGGCAAGTGACCGCTGCCCGAGCCCTCGGTGGGAAGAAAGCCCTGTGGCTCTTAAGTCGGAAATTTGTTGAATAATGTTGAATAATGTTGAATTTGACAACTAAATACTTGATATAACAGCTGTTGTTTCTGGAGAGAGAAGGTTTTCTTTTGTATACTATTATTTCATACTAAATTGTTCAACAATTCTCACAAATTTCATGTTCAATCTTTCTGTTGCAACTGATTTCGAAACTATTTGTAATTTAAAAAACAAGAACAGAATGTTTAATGATCTATCGTTGTTAATAATTATACGCACTTTATAAATTTAATTCTGGTTGTAATACACTTGATCATACTTTTCTAAATGTTTCAATGCTGGTAATTTTATTCATATAAGGATGAAAATAGAAACATAGTTTGGCGAGAGTGTTCGTGCCACTGCCACTCGCATTGTCGACAGCAGATGTGAGAGTATCATTCGGCTTCTGGACTTATTTTTCTGTAAGTTCGTGCAGGAGAAAAATTGCTCACAGATCTAAGTGGAACCGAACATTGACAATACCCGTGCAGTTGCAACGATTCCCAACTACTCGATTTCGTTGGGTACTTGCCACGGTTTGCACTCTCAGTTCAACCTCCCGACTGACTATTTCTGAAAGAAAAATGTGAAGAGCAGAAAAGTGAAGGGACAGCCTGGCCGTCTGGGATTATGCCAACTTTCCTGGTTCTCGTGGGGTGCCGTGGGGCGCGAGGCGCGGGCTTTCCAGCGCCCCAAGAAAGAGCTCAAATGGGGCGCTTGTACATCTCTGGTCTATGGCTATGCCTTCACAGGTAACGAAAAGTGAAAGGGGTTTGCTGAGAAGCAAAGGTGAGGGAAAACTGACACGCGGGATGCAGTAGTGCGACTCCTTTCAAAAAGCGAAAGCAAGAAGAGTAAAGTTATGTCCACACTATGCATCATTTCGTTCAATTTTGCGTCATAGCCCAGGCGTGTAACGCATGCTATGACGCAGGTATACTTGCATTTGAACATAGGTTCAGTTGCCGTAAATCAGCTGTTACGGTGTCATCGAATCGTCACCATAGGGACGTCACTACTGACTATAAGCTCCCGATTGGATGACACCGTAACAGCAGATGAAGCTCTAAATAAATCGAAGTATAGCGTATGCGTCTTTCTTCGGAAAGAAAGGACGCATGCAATAGCGCACGACTTCCCGCATGAGACAAACACTTAGTGCGTCTTGAACTTTGTTTCCTCCAAAGAGCTAGTAGTGTTCTCCCTTCAAAACAAATAGCATACATTTCTATTCGTATTTAGCCTCATTTAGTTTTTGAGCACTACATGTACGTTTGAGTGTATATTGAATTCTTGTGGGAAACAATGGTGCAGGCTTGACTATAATACTTTCCATAAATGAATATAACTAGTAGATTATTGAAGTCTACTAGAGACTGTGGTTATTTATTTCGAAGGGAATCGTATGTTTCTGCTTCAGCACAAAATATGATATAGTTATTACAATTCGAAGTGTAATGCTTTTCCCTCATTACTAAACAGCTTAAAATTTTCCTTCTTACAACGCTTTTCTCATTTTGTTTTTGTGACGGATTCTGAGTAAAGGCAGTACAAATTCTAAGCATGTCGTCAGACACACAGAACGACAAGGAGGAACAGTTTGGACAGTATAGCATGTGCGTCTAGTTGCACGTGCGTCTGTCAACTTCACGCATACAACTTTATGCCGAAAAAGTGTGGACGCGGCTTAAGCGACGCATGTAAATTGGGGACCAAAGGAAAATAAGACTTTAACCCACATGTAAATTGAGCCCCGACCCAGAGATGGGCGTACGTAAACTGAAGACCGACTACCTCATCCCCTTTCCGGTAAAAGTGAAAGGTGACACTTCATTTTCGAAGAACATTTTCATAGCCATTATTTTTAAAACACAACTCCCTTCTCAATTTTCCAAACAAAGGGGGGCATACTTCTTTTGAAATATAATGCGGATAAAGTTGATTTTCATTCAATTGAATCATTCATTTATTGAATAAATTGCGCTTGTCATTTTTTATATTATAACTTTTTCTGCTAATATTCTATAACGCTGAACATGAAATTTGGACAATCTTCTTGTGCTTTCTTTGCTTTTCATTTTGATCTTGTAGGACGAGTCTGGAAGATTTTCCGTAAGACACAAGGAAAAAGTGGACAGCAGCGCGGCGGCAGCTTGAAGTGCTTACCAGCTCAATCAGTCCTTTTCATTACCTGGGTTGATTTGGTCCGCAATTTACATGTAAAATTAGAAAATATGTTTGGCGAGAAAAGATGAAGGATGGGTGGAACTGAATGGGTGAAAACCAGAACGGTATACGTGACATTTTATAAATTCTATGAAAACTATTTAATTCAATATCACCGTTCAGATGCGGTACTTTGTTTCGTCACGAAAACCACGAAATCACACTGGCACTGAAATCTAACCTAATGTAAAAACGTTTTTCACAGAATTGATAAAATGTCATTTACACCGTTCTGGTTTTCACCCATTCAATTGGTCCCCAATTTCCAATCGGCCGGCTTAAGCCACCCCCGACGAGAGCGCCGGGAAGTGAGGATCAGAATGCGCGGTGGGCGGCGGCCGGAAGTGCCGCTGGGCGCGCAGCTGACGCAAGCGGAAACGGCAACGGCGCGCCGCGACCTGGATCCGGCGCGTCGCCAGCCACCCCCGCCCTGCCGGGCGCAGCAACCGCTCCGCCCCCGCCCCCACCCCCACCTCAACTCCAATGTGTGGAGCTACTGTTCCACGGCGGTCCAAGTGCACGCGGATATGAGACCACGACGCCATCGGTGCACTCAGGGCCGGCGTTAGGCATGCGCAGACCGACAGGTCGCACGAGGCTCCGCAAGTCAAGCGGCCCGATTATGGGACTGATGGGAAAAATTGAAAAACAAAATAGAACTCGATGAAATACTTATCGTAATTTTATAAGTCGCGCTACAATAGTCTCACATTTCATAAAATTTCCAATTAAGTTTTTACCTTAAATAGTTAATTACGGGCATTAATTTATAAGGCACTACTATAAGGGACTATTATATATTTCTAAGGCATTATTTATAAGGCAGACTCTATAAAATGAATCAAATGAGGCAAACATTAAAATAGGTTCTACTGAAATTTATATTTATTATTTCATGTATTTAACAACAACTGGTTAACAAACACTAACAAAACAACAATTTTTTAACGCTTTAAACTGATCGTGGAAATTGTATTATTTTATCACTAAACATTTTTACTTAAAAATTAAAAAAATATACTTCCAAAACTTTTCCTAGCTTAAACGTTGTATTTTTTGTTATTTGTCAAAATAAAATTACTCGTATAGTTTCTTGATACAACTTTTACGCATACAACATTTACAATTTTTACCACGAAATATAAATTCTTCAGAAAGCCGAGATAAAATACAATGAGTACAAGAGCCGAGTACAAAAGTGTGAAATACGTGTGCATAAAAAGGCATGCCATTAAATTGACATTAAATGCCAATAAATTGTAAATTGCGGCGGGGGGAGAAACTGTTGAATAAAACATAATGCAACCAACTCAATTCATTACAAAATTTAGAAGTATTAGCAATTAAGGAAGTTGAGAGTATTTAGTAAATTAACACTTTGTATTCGTTTAATGTTATTGGAATGAGTACCTGTCAATATTAACGACGCCTACCTAACAAATTACTAACTTTTTAACTTATCTCAAGAGATTGAGACTTGTTTGCAGAGGTGAGAACGGAGCAGCACATTTTGGGCGTTAGATTGAAGGGTCGTCAAACACCAAAGAAAATAGATGTTTTTTCACTTATATTTAATATTGTGTTAAATAGGTTTGGTAATTGTTTTACTGCACAGGACGCCAGAAAGTCTATGGTGAGATGTATCTGACTTTAATATAATGCATCTGTGCATTTGCTGGTACTATATCCGTAAACGAAGTCAAAATAATATTATACAAAAGTGCGTATCATAATATCTTACAGACATTTTATGACCAATCACATTAAGAAAAATATAATTCTTACATGCTTCATTTTATTTAATACCTAATTTTTTACTAGTATTTGTAACTCTGTTTGGAAATAGGGCAAACACAGAAGAGAAACAGAAACTACCTTAGAAAAATACTAGAATACTGCAAACCTTCTACTGTAATTGCTTTATTTTCTAGCAAGAGCCTTCGAAAAATGCATGTACGATGACGTCAGCTTCTATACCAAAGGCAGTTCAATCAAAATTAATGAAAAGAAATATTTTTGGTGTTTGTAACGTGCCACTCAATGGATGAGCAATGGATCCGATGCAACATGCCACTAGTTTAATACATTTTGACGTGATGAGTCAAAAGCAATGAGGAAGGGTCCGCCTGCCGCGTCGTTTGATGTCGCCGTTTGATGTATTCTGCGATGTTCTCGCCGACGCACCTGCGGGGATATGGGCGCTGACGTCAGGCCGCACACGAGGCCGTCACACACGCGATGCACCCTGCCCACGAGGCACTGTGACCCGCGGAGCAGAGAACCCACCGGCGGCTCTGGCAAGTAAAAACAATTGAGTGGGACGTCAAAAGGAAGCAATTTAGTGATAGAAACTTAGCAGAATTTTTGGTTTGATTGATTGATTTTTTTCGTGTTTCCGGGCGCGTCAACGGCTTCGGTCATTAGTCCCGTAAGTGTAGTGCGTGTTTTCTCTCGGGAGATGGCAGTGATCTTCCCACGCTGGATGGCGAGATACGGCGCCGACCTACCGTCGGCTAGTGGGGTTTCCCCCTAACCAGGACTCTCCCCCAGCGGAGCACCGCCCCAGCCGGGACAAGCTCTAAGATCCCGACCGGTCTCCCGGAATATGTGGTAGTGTAGTGCATGTTAGTGTAAGTGTCGGTGTGTAAGGGGTCAGGAGAGGACAAGGAAGAGGAAGGAAAGATCGCGCGCGGTCCGACATCAGTTGAAGCACTGAGCTACCGCTCCCGGTCATAATTATTTAACAGTAATTTTTAATGATACTTTAGAGATAACAAGCTGCATTAGTACATGAAGACATTTCGCTGCTATTCAAATTCAATAATATACTCTGACAATTATCTTTGAAAACAATTCCATACGGAAAAAAGTCACTAATATATTAACGTTAGCAATACTGAATTATCTTAACATTTGATTTACTACTACCGATTTCATTTCATAATCCTGCTATGATTAAAGATTGCCTTGCAACGTTCATTGGCCCGCTAAACATCTGGGCGAAATTCGTCTAAGTTCAGAAGGTCCAGTAAATCTTGATGTGTATGAAAGAGAGTAGAATTATTCAATGATTTCTACTCTGATCGGTAGTTCTCGGTGGTTTCTCTGATGATTACCAGCTGAATGCCCGAGCAGTATCCTAACAAACGAGCCGCGGACAGCGCGGGATTTTTTCTTCCCCTTCCCTGATATACCATCATACCTTATTTACACACACACACACACACACACACACACACACACACACACACACACACACACACACACACACACACACACACACACTAACATGGACTATACTACCACACATGCCGAGAGACCGATCGGGAGCTTAGAGCATGTCCCGACTGGGGCAGTACCCCGTTGGTGGGAGATACCTCATTGAGGAAAACCCCGGTAGCTGACAGGTAGGTCAGCACCGGATCTCACCATCCAGCGGGGGAAGATCAGCAGCACCTCTGAACGAAAGAATATGTACTACACTTACAGGACTAATGATGTTACCAGTTGTCGCGCCCGGAATCACCATTCAAACAATGGTTTCTTGTCCTAATCTTTTACGTTTTCAATCTTCGAAGGAAGCTAAAAGTTCGATTATTCTTAATATTGTGGGAGGTGTTCCCAGTCTTGCCACACCAGCAACATCCAAGAGGAAACCGCACACCGCCATTCACCATGCGCAGATCATAACACAGTGTCCGGACTTCTGTGATAGGGCGTCACACGTCTTGCAACAACCGATCTAGAACGATTCACTTTTCGCGTGTATCTTCGAATGCAAATCGTCTGCCTTAAAATTAATGGAAAATTAATTATTACCTTATTTTCAAGCAAACCCCTGCAAACCGAGGGCACGGGGTGATACATTTTCAGACCTAGGGGCGCCCAGAGGAAACAAGGGGCCTGAGACAGTACATCTACGGGAGCCTCTTATTTCCAACAAAAGTTCCTCGAATTTTTTATTATTATTATTATTATTATTATTATTATTATTATTATTATTATTATTATTATTATTACTATTATTAATAATAATATTTTGTTATATATTATATATTTTACAGTGAATCATATTTAAACTCTGTTAATTTTTTTTAATATAGTGAAAGAAATATTTTTGTATAAATTTTCGGTACCCCACGTAAATGGGGGCCTGGGGTAAGTTGCCCCAACTGGCCCACCCTCAGGACTCCTCTGTTCAGACCTAGGGGCAGTAAAACAAACCGTCTTCGCCAACAATGACCGTCCAGGAGGGTGTTCAAGGCACGTCCGTCGGTTTGCCTGGCGCGCGTCGCCTCGCAGCAGCCGCACCAACCGAATTCCCAACGCGGCCGCCAGGCGGTCGGCCTCGCCGGGTAGCCTGAGCCCCCGCGCGCCGCCCTGATTTATGCGCAGCGCGGCGACGCGGCGGGGCGAGCACTTCCAGCGCCCGGCCGTTTGTCTTCTGTTACGCCGCCGCGCCAATAACCACCGCGACAAACAAGCGCTCAGGGACGGCGCTCCACGGGCGGACACGGGCAAAGCGCATGCGCGGGCGGCGCGCGTCACGTGATACGCCGTGCGGACAAAACGAGTGACATGTCGCTGACATGCACTGCGTGAAACACTGTATTCGATATGCAGGGGCGTCTAGAGAAAACCAGAGGCCCGCGGCAGTTGATCAAAGGGGGTTCCCTTATTTCCTACAAAAAATTCACGCCTCCCCCGTTTTTTCTTTCTTTCGGGGATTTTTCCAGCTTCAGGGGATGGTGATTTCGATTATCCGCGCCGGGTACCCACTATGTCCCTCAGGGGACACAAATTAACCTTTACACTAGACCCACTTGCAGGCACCTCGGTCTATGTTCAGCAGACCCATAAGGCCTTCCGCAACGACAAACATACATTAAAGACGAGGGACAAACAATAATGCCCACGGCGGGACTCGAACCAACACCCCCTGAATATAGAAAGCCTCCACACCGAGTTTGTGACGTAGTGCCATGGTGCTCAGAGTAGTCCTAGGCAACAGCGTAATTTGCACATGATCAGTTGTTTATGTGTTGTTTAAGCGTGGTAATTCGAAAGCTGTTAAGATTCTAGGATGATCATTCCAATCGGTGAAGATAGTCCGAATTAATTTTAAGTATTGGTGCCAGCATATCAGTGATGTTTCTTCCAAAAAGCCATACGGATGTGCTATACCAAACTGACGTGCGCTACCGTCGATATTACAAGAAGGGTCTTAAGTCCATGTATGTGGTTTCCCAAAAGATAATGAAATGCGTCTAAAGAGACTTGCTCTACACCGACGAAATTTCAACCCTTCAAGAACATCCAAAGTAAGTTGAGTATTTATTTTATTCGTAGTAATTTCCTTGCGGCTTTTAAAATGTTTTGCAACATGTTCCATACACGAGTAACATTTATTTTTTATTAGTTAGACCAAGTTTGAAATCCACTTGTTACAGGGAGAATTATTCTTAAAAGAATACACAGTTCAAATAACAAGGCTTACTGTAACTAAATTTAAATAGTTTCAAATATTTTTAGTTTATATATTATAGCAGGACATAAGATTCTATTTCCGTTCTAAATAACTTTTAATCTGTTCTTGCAAAATGCGATGATTGTCTTATTACTGTACTTTGAGAATTATTTTCTTGAGATTTGTATGCTTTTGCTGGCAATTATTTACTACTATTAAATCGGTTATAATTTTATGCAATATTTTACAGGTTTGCCATCGCAACTTCATGAGAGTGATATACTGGGTGAAACAGTTGTGCATGATATGACGAAAAATAATTTTCTAAATTGAGTGTCTCTCAATTAAAACAGCGTGGTCTTTCGTATTTCTTGACTGACCTACCAATCATCCTAGAAAAGAAACAAGGGGGGAAAAACTCCAGCAGAAAAGGAAAGAAGACTAAAGAGCTTCCAACCGGTTACTGTCGATGCAACTATCGTTGCATACATTATGGTGTGGTTTCGCAGAAAGTTCCTCTAGTGATCTCTCTTTCCATAGTTGTAGATAGTGCTTTGAATATTAGTTTATACAGAACAAATGCTGTGACGAAATTAAGAAATCAAGATTTTCCAAGAAACATGAACAATATTCATTTAATTTCAGATATGTTGGATATGTTTTTGATTAGAAGAACATTTTACAGAAGATGACTGTCTGAAAATGTATCAGAAATTCAATTCTCTTCACGTAGTAGAGCAGATAACTGAAAAAAAGTTAGTTATTTTAAGTTTTTATTGGTAAAAATATAACTAATGCATGTTCATAAAAACGGTAATAGTTTTAGCTCCATCTTAATTACGTTTTGCTGACTTTTATTTTCAATTTCATCACATGACTATAAATTTTATTTTAATTGGGAGATCAGATTGTCGGAGATTGTAATACCCAGTCATAGTACCAGCACATAGCTGCTGTGGTGACTTTTACCTATGTGGCTATAGATACGAGTCATTGCTTCTTCAGCATGAAAAGCACGCAAATGAATGCGCGCTTTTTGATTGTATTTGTCTTAGTGGACATTATTCAGAACACATAATAAGATGTTGACTTGGACAGCAGTGAATACTCTTTTATTGCAAGAAGATCAAAGACCAAATATTTTGTAAAATTGCTGAAAGAAAGTTGAAAAATTTGACTGGATAATTTACAATTTGATAATATTGCAAATGTAATAAATGTGATTGGACTTTTTGAACATACATTATGAGATATAACCTACTATCTTTAAAATGTTTTCACTATATTCTTTGTAATGATGTAAAAGACTTGGGGGATGTAAAGTATGTGGAAAAATATGTTCTTGAGATCACTCTTAAAAACTTGGAGATAAATGCATTAAAAACGAAATTCTTATGGATTCTTGAAATATAGTACTTAATTTCACTGATGTGAACATTAAATGGGAACATCTTTCTTGTAATGTTTTTCCAGAATAGTAATCACAAACGATCTAAGGGTTTCTAGTATAACTGCGAACTGCGGAGCTGTCCAGCTATCGAACTACCTCTGATGGCGTCACAAATCAGTGTGGAGGCTTTCTGTCTCCAAGGGGTATTGCTCGAACCCGCGATCCGTCCGACCGAGGCGCTCAGTCGGCATATGCTCTAGTCACCTCGACCATACAGAACGGCCCATCCCCCCATTTCATTAACAGAATTCGTTTCTCCGTACATCAGAAATAACACAGCTATACATTTGGATTAGAGATAAATGTATTTTTCATTTCTTTTCAACGAAAAAAATCCGGGGCCCCACTTAAGTCGGGACCTGGAGCATGTATCCCACCTACTCCTATCCCCCTTCTGGACGCCCCTGAGAAGACGAATCTACTTTTTGAGCTGCGCATGCGAGAACGTTATGACAGGGTTTTATCGCGCCGAGCGTTCTATGATACTCCAGCAGAATTATCATTTATAATCACGTGACTTGAGACATACACAAACAAATGGGAGACAAGTGGAATGCAAAGGAGATTTGTTCTACCTTTGAGATCATATTGTGCTGATATCTCTATTTTCCCATGATACATCATTTTGGTGGGCAGATCTAGACGAAAAAATGAAAATCCATATCATTTGGCTTTGTGGCAAATTAGCGTTAGCAGCTGCCGCCAATGTTCGGAACGATTTCCATTTATTTTAGTCTTCATAACGAAACGTGGTGCGAAAAGTCGTTTTGCGCTTCACATGATGCAGATCACACGGTTACCTCATATCGTTTAACGATAAGCCGTTTCGTGGAACAACCTATCGTAAAACGATATGATCTTCGTTAAACGCACCCGCGACATGTATAATTTGACGTGTTAAATGAGTTTTGCGAAATTTTCGCTTTAAGGATGCTATAACGGAAGGAATTGTGACAGCAAGTTTCCCGGTTCCTTTATCTAACACTTTGGAGTTCCCTTTCGAGCGTCGGATAAAATACAGTGCTTCACGCTGTGCAAATACTCTCTAATTTTGTCGAAATAACAGAAAAAGGGAACCTCGCATTACTGGGTAATTATCGAATGATTGTTAACGGTTTGCCGACCAAAGTAGAGCGGTCGGTTGCACCGGCAAGCGTTTTTCGTGGAACTAATGGTTGAGGCAGAGAAATTTTCTACATAGAAAATTGCATATGATTTTACATTTATAATTCATACGTTTTGTAACAGGTTAAATAAACGTATTAAATTAATCATGCCGTTAAATGTGTGCCTTATTTACTTCTTCACATATGAAGACAACTCCACCATTTCCATTTTAATTTTTTTTTTACTCCATGAAAGTAACAGATATAAATCACTCTTAGGTATAAAATCAAAGTAATTTGTGTCAATATCAAAAGCGCACCATGTAAATCGAACCGCCATATTGGTTTTGTTCAGAAACCTTCTCAATGGCGACGCCCTTGAAGGACATATTCGTGCGCGTCATCGCATATTGATACATAATGGCGATGAGAGTCAGACAAAAGTCAGAAAACCACCATCATGTAATGATTAAAATAATATAAAAGGGGTGGTGTGCCTTTACTATCACATGGTGACATCATCTCTGCCTCATCCAAGGTTCTAAATTCGCTCCCCCACTACCCATGCGGGGAGCAGGCTCCGCCATGTTTCTCCGTAGAATTTACGTGTAGGTGTTAAAAATAACGAACGCAAGCCTAGCACGTAAACTGCATTAGCTAGTGCTGCATCTGCA
Source organism: Teleogryllus occipitalis (assembly GCA_011170035.1). Lineage (NCBI taxonomy): Eukaryota > Metazoa > Arthropoda > Insecta > Orthoptera > Gryllidae > Teleogryllus > Teleogryllus occipitalis. The sequence continues at coordinate 128,564 of BLKR01014950.1, read as the reverse complement.
CGTCTGATGTAATCACGGAATGGAGAACCTCCGCGGTCGCTTCTCAGAAGGAGCGAACATTAGGGTTTTGTAAAGATGTTCTAGGTGAGCTACATCGCAGTCAGTAGGGGCCATGATTGAAGTATGATATTAAAATTCCTGTTATTGCATTTCCTTTGTTTAATGCTTAAATTTAAAAACGAGAGAAAGAAAGAGAGAAAGAGAAAGGGAAAGAAAGAGAGAGAAAGAGAGAGAAAGAGAGAGAAAGAGAGAGAAAGAGAGAGAAAGAGAGAGAAAGAGAGAGAAAGAGAGAGAAAGAGAGAGAAAGAGAGAGAAAGAGAGAGAAAGAGAGAGAAAGAGAGAGAGAGAGAAAGAGAGAGAGAGAGAAAGAGAGAGATAAATGGGAGAGCGAGAGTGCTGAATAAGAAAGCTTTGGACTGGCCAGCGCGACGCTATCTGCGAATCCTGCGAGTTGCCTCAGCGAGTGAAGCAACGGCCAAGCCCAGGTGCGGCGCTGGCCACGTGCCGTGTAGGAGCAGCCGTGCTGTCCGCCAGTCTATCGCGGTCATATGAAGATAATTTTTTATATACAGCGTTGGCATTTGTAACTCTCCCACCGATAACTGATGTTCGTTGTACTACGAGTGCTTTTACGTTCAGTTAATTATGACAATTGTACTTGGAACGTTTGTATATTTAGACTCGAACCGTCGAAGTTGGCAGGTTTTCGACACATACACAGCCAGATCGAATTCGGCTGCGGCCTGAAAATTCTAGTGACCGGCTGCTCTGATCGGTAGTTTTCCGTGTTTCATTACCACAGAACGCCGGAACCTAATAAATGGTCCATGCGCGATAGTTCTTTCCTCCTCTCTGTCGTGAGCTTCCCCTCACACACACACACTTACATACAGTACACTACTACACATCTCGGGAGACCATTCGCGAGCTTACAGCTGGTCTCTGTGTAGCGGTGAGTCGGAGGGAAGATCTCTGAAAAGGGAAAATCAGCGCAAAATGTATAGGTTGGCGCCGAATCTCCTCTTCCAGCGAGGGAGGAAAACCACAACCACCAGACATAAAACATTCACTACACTATCGGAATTAATTACCATAGCAGGTGACGTGTCCGGACACATCAATCAATCAACGAAAAGGTGGTACTCTATCTCCTCACATAAACACAAGTTCGATTGATTGATTGATTACTGATACCGGGCGCGTCAACTACAGAGGTCATTATTTCCGTAAGTATAGTGCATGTTTTTCATCGGTGGGGGTGGCTGTGATCTTTCCCCACTGGATGGGGAATTCTAGCGCCGATCTACCGTCAACTTGCGGTGTTTCCCTCAACCAGGTATCTCCCACGGGCGGGGCACCGCCCCAGCCGGAAGAAGTTTTAAGTCCCCGACCGGTCTCTCGGCACGTGTGGTGGTGTAGTGCATGTTAGTGTAAGTGTGTATGTAAGGGGAGAGGACAGGACAGGACAAGGAAGAGGAAGGAAAGATCGCACGCGGTCCGTGGCCCATTTGTTAGGGTACTGCTCCGGCATTCGCCTGGTGTTGATCGGAGAAACCACGGAAAAATACCCATCAGAGCAGCCGGCCGCTAGAATTCTCCTCCAGACAGTGACTGAATTCGACCTAGCTCCCAAGCTAGTGTCAAAACTCCTGTCGCCATCGGGATTCGAACCTAGGACCTCCCAGTCAGAAGCACTGCAGTGACATCAGTTGATGCCCTGAGCCACTGCTCCCGATCACAAGTTCGACTTAACCCTTGAAAGCGAGGATGCTATGGAACTCCACGGTCCCAGGGGCTGGCGTGAAATGGCTGTCTCGTGGCGCTTGTGTCCGCCTTCCCACATCGCCTACAGGTGCGCCGTTCTTCTCCCCCTCCTCAGCTCTCCCCGCCAACGCAGCACGAGCCGCGGCGCGTGCCCGGGCCGCCTCTTCTTGTCTTATGCATGCCCATCGATTCCTCCGCCGACGCAAAGGTCATCCCGCTCCACCCCTCCCGCCTCGCCCCTTCCTTCGCACAAACAACGTGTTTTGGAATCATCCCCTAGTGTCACGGGAACTCTCCTCGTTCAATTTAACATCAAAGTTAGTGTAACCAGGGACACTACCTCCGCTCCCCTCTTCATTTAACACTAAGGTAAAATAAGGTAATGAATATTTTACATTCGCCAAAGTTACACACTATCTCACAAACAATACAATACAAATACTAATATACCACTCCTAATTAAATATTATTTCTTAACAATGACTAGGGAGTAGTAAAGGTATAGTACGTACCGCAGTTCACCGCAAATTGGTCATCTCCGGATTCCCTACAAAACGATCCGAAAAAAAATGGACGAAAAGCATGATCGAGACCGGAGACACCCAAATGAATTTTAGTTTCAAACTTTTTTCTTCTTTTTTTTTCTTTTTAGAATACTTATCGAGACTCGCCGCAGAAATAATTAAATTGTCTTACAATTGCTTTTCGAAAAAGAACACGACACTCAGCAACTTGTGCCTACAATGACAATGCAAGGCAATTGCAGAGAAATCCTCAGGAAACAAGTGGTAGCCCCCACGAGATCTTGGTGCCTTGCTTGTTGGTCGTTCTCTAAACTGTTTCTCCCTCGGATTCAACATCAACATCTAAGTAACGTAGTGAGTACTTTTTATGGTATAAAATATACTTTAATAGTTAGAAGTAGGTACTATGCATTTTATTTCTACCTGTTGTGCCACAACCGAATTAGATACATTTGGTATAATATTTCCGTTCTCCAGACAGAATCTCACGTGATCTTGGAGAATGAGTTTCAGGGGGTTCAATAATTATCCCGTCACCAGACACTGAGGATGCAATGGATATACGAGTAGCGCGAGGTTCGTGACTGTTCTTTAAGGCAAAGCAAAATAGTGTTCGCTTGTAATTGATCGGAAATGACCGATCACGGTATCTGACGCCCTAGAATCCGTCAGGCACTGCACGGCTTCCACCAAGCTACTTCGAAAGTAGCGTAAGGTACATCGTAGCTCAGAAAAACGATTTTACTAGGTTGATTAGAAAAAAAAATTGCTCAAAAATACAAACGGTTTGGCGCTCTATAGCTGTGCTCTCTAGTAGTAGTTTCGTAATAATTCGTCAATGTAATCAGAAAACAGAAACTACCAGATACCTCCAACTACACCCCTGCGCGCATGACATGCAACAAAATGTATTCTGACACTAATGGGTTAATGCACTGCTCAAGACCATCAACTTCTAATGGATGGGAAGGAAACCACAGTAATGAACAATTACAACAAGAAGGTACATAGAATCCTCCAGGCAGTGAACAACTTCGAGCAAATTTATTAGCTGCTGACAGACTCCCTCCATCGTTGGGACTCGAACTTACGTCCCTCAGCAGAAGAAGGTTGAGAGACGTACTCGTAACAGCGAAATACGTATCTAGGGCCATTTCTACAGCCACAAACCTAGAATTAATTTACAGAGCTTTCATTTTCAAAGTGTTTTGACTATTAATCAATCAAATATCATGATATTTCTTTAAATTAAAGATAGTGGCTTTTAGAGCCATCCAGGTGTTATCACTTGCTTTTAATAACCGACTGTTCACCATAAACATTAATATAAATAATTTCTTAATATTAATAGAATGAACGTTTGTCGCCCGTCAATTATTCACTATTTTGTTTTATTATGGGAGTTGAAATCGATCCATCGATAACAGACGTTTTGTTGGCTGGCGCGTGTGAGGGAGTGTCAAGTTACAGTTAGCGAAGCAAAGGTAGCGAGTTTTTAGTGCGAGATCAGTGAAGGCGTGTAGAATTACATGGTGGTTGGAAAAATAAAAGCAGCCGAGTTCTTGATCCACCAGGTCAGTTTATGCACCTAAAGACATAATTATAACGGAATCAATCAGCGACCATGCTTCATATTCAGCGAGTGTATCTAATTGATAAGTACGATGTCCAGTAAATGACCACCAGTAGGTTCTGAATGGTGTAAGAGAACTCCAACTGGTCTGATTTTAAAAATAAAATGCAGATCTAAGTTTTGGATATCCGCCGGATGGATTCTTATGATAAAGATGTAGTTTGAAAGCTAGGAATTCACTATTTCCATTTCAATCAGTTTGTCATTAACAGGATGTCCCGAAAGGAGTTATTTACCATTAAATATTTGTCGCAAAAATGCACTATGAAGCGCTAAAGTTGTTGGCCAACCTGTTGACAACGAACATAGAGTTGGAGAGGCAGCGAACTCGCTGCACAAATTACTATTGTCTTACTCCATTCTTGGAAGGAAATGAATTATTTACGGAGAACGATAGAAATGTGTGCTTAAGTGCTCTGATGTTAGAAACATATTGCTCTGATCGGTACTTGTCCATGGTTTCACCGATCAACACCAGGGGAATGCCGGAGCAATCCCCTAACAAACGAGCCACGGACCGCGCGTGATCTTTCCTTCCACTTCCCTGTCCTATCCTTACCCCCTTACACACACACACACACACACACACACACACACACACACACACACACACACACACACACACGCTTACACTAACATGCACTACACTACCACACATGCCGGGAGACCAGTCGGGGACTTAGAGCTGGTTCCGGCTGGGGCGGTGCCCCGCTGGTGGGAGATACCTGGTTGGGGAAAACCCCGCTAGTCGACGATAGGTCCGCAGAGGATCTTACCATCCAGTGGGGGATGATCACCGCCACCTCCCGATGAAAAACACGCTCCCGGAATCATCAATCAACCAATATACTACACTATGTTACTGAAGTGCTTGTAAAAAATGTTTTGTAAACATTTACCAATTTATCGCACAGTTACACGAGAGTATTTTATGTGTTCTTCAGAAGTGTGCTTGTTACTTTTTGGAAAACCACTTTGCTTGCTTTGTGTACTTTCGTTCAGCAGCATTTTTTGCAGCCGTTATTTCATACATTCGCTCTATCACAGATCATAATGAATGCACGGCTGAAAACCAGTGACTTAAAAGGTTAAGTTGAGTCGACAGGCGGTCCCTTCTCGTTGCCAACCGCCTCCCTCCCGCAGTGGCCCGGGGCGCCGCGCCGCGCCGCGCCGCGCCGTGCGCAATGCCATGGGTGAGCTGCGGTGGCGGAGGGGGATGCGGCGCCGGTGAAGTCTTCTAACGAGGCGCCCAGTGCGATGGCTTCCCGACCATTATCTGCTAGTGACCTCCACGTACTGAACACGGCGCACTTTAAATGCGAATTCATGTGAACACGTCGCTCTTGGCAGTCTGGGAAGACGTCGTGTGAGTACTATTCATAAAATAAGTGATTTAATAAAGGGGAATTTAATCACAAGCATCTCGAGCAGCAATAATCGATGAGATAAAGAAAATCAGTTTAGACATAAAGACATTCTAATAATTATTTGACGCTATTTTACCAACAGTTGCTATTCGTCAGATTCATTAAACAAGCAACTGAAAACAAGAATTTATCAGTGACTCTACGGCGTGCACTGGAGAATTGAGTTGGCTGGGTGTAAGGTTTATGGATTATGGAATATATGTTATTCTCTCGGCCACAGAGGATTAAAGAAAGGGATGGAAAAGAAGGAATAAAGTTTATAAAAGGATGTTAAAAATATTTTACGAGATAATTAATGGCAAATGCGGTTGCAAACTAGTCGCAAGATTACTCTTTTTAATGCATTCAAAAAGCGAAAGTTCTGGAGAAGTTAATTCTTCATTTTTCTATATAGCAATGAACAAATCAAGGAGTGATAATAATAATAATAATAATAATAATAATAATAATAATAATAATATTAATAATATATAATCATTTTCGTATTCCGCACAATTCAGAATGATAGGTAAATATAAACAAAGTGAACAGAACTCATACATTCTGTGACAAAAGAGTACTTCAGTTCATAGATTTCCAATGAATTTTGACCATGAAATAAAGCTCTTACTCTTCCTGTTTATAAAACATAAATTAATTTTTTGAATTTTTACATTAATGTTGATTATATGCGCAATTGTCACAAACACTAATTATTCGGATATATTCACAGATCCGATCGCAGAAATCTATCTGAATTAAATTGGAAGAGTCAGTAAATCTCAGTTACACAATTTTGTTTCTCACATTACAGATCGTCAGTGTAACGGCAAGATTTTTGGCCAGGACTTTTCCTACATTTTACTCCTGCAATTGATAGTCACCTCATCCGCTCGTCGTATGTATGATAATAGTAAATGACAAGTGGTCCTCAACACCAAAAATGGTGCTAAACAAAACAACACCAAATGGTTTTCTAACTACTGGTGTTTCAACCGAACACGCTTTCTGAAATTATTTGTAACTTTTGAAATTTTAAAAAATTCAGAGTTTAACGAAAACGAGACCTGTATTTTTAAGCGTCCTTTTCCCTTTTCGAGGGAAAGAATTAAAGAAAAATTTGGAGCCGTTTTTCAGAAAAAATTATAAATTGCCTTTACTTCAAACATAAATAACGCAAAAACAACTAGTTTTTTTTATTGCACATAACCTTGTTTAAACATATGTTTTAGAACAGATTTTATAAGAAAATCATCTCTGTCGTCGATATTTCACTTTTTTAATGTGATTTTTTGCGGTTTTCAAAAATAACCGAAAATTCACCAAAACCAGCACCTGTGCCATCTTAATGCGTCCTTTGTTTTATTTAAGGAAGAGATTTTTTTTGAAAAAATGGAGTCGTTTTTGAGAAAATAATTGTTGAAAAATTGACTATCTTCTTTATCTTCAATACTGAAGTTGGAGGAAGAGCCGCAAACTTTTGCAATTTTCGAAAATTCAGAGTTTTCAAAGAATAATGAGACCTGTGTCGGGCAATCCCTACAAAAAATTTCATCCAAACCTTTAGAGCAATTTTTGGGAAAGCTTTGAAAATATTGAGGTATCATGTAAAGTACTCCTTAAAACCAAAATAAACAGGAGAAAGTGAAAGTAGTACGCACACTGCCCATGAATAACAAAAAGGACTCTGGTATAACACTGCAATACATTACATATTTTAACACAAACGGTCTTCACTAATACGGCAATATCGAAGTACTGTATTATACAGTACAGCAGTTTTTACACACCAATAATATCAAAACATCTTCTGTTCCATAAAACAACACAGCTAAAAGCAACCAGTTAATGGCGAGCGACCTTTTCCTTGGAGCCTTGCTGTCCCATGGCACACCTCAACACGGCCGCAGTCTACACAATCAACATTTTTGTACTGCATTGAAAATTAGTAATGTAGTCGGAAAATATATTCACAAGAAGTAAAAATTGTAGCAACAAAATTGAAGGCAAACAGAGGAACATGAACACATGGGCGCGTTTTCGTCACGCGCTTCCGCGTGCTTTTCCGTCACAACCTCCGTCTTCCGGCCGCCGCCGCCGCCGCCGCCGCCGCCGCCGCGTCCTGTTTACAGCTCGGGACCTCGAACTGCGCTGCGGGACTTTCTCGCACGCTCAAGCGCCCGCTGCCGCTGTGCAAATTCAATCACTGGAGTAATGAAGCGCGACGCTGCTTGTCGGCTATTGTGTCTGGTCGCGCGGATTACCCAGCTCCGTTAAGCTGCTCGCGCCTCAAAAGACGCCGCTCGACCGAGCTGGGCCTGGGCCTCGCAAAAAGGAGACGCGGTGGGAGCCAGGCAAGTGGTCAATGGCGGATGGGGATGGTAGTGATGGTGATAGTGTGATGACTGAGAAGTGACAGCTTCGTGTCGGGGAGGTGACTAGGTGCTGACGGGGAGGTGACAGTGTGCTGACGGGGTGGTGACAGTGTGCTGACGGGGTGGTGACAGTGTGCTGACGGGGAGGTGACAGTGTGCTGACGGGGTGGTGACAGTGTGCTGACGGGGTGGTGACAGTGTGCTGACGGGGAGGTGACAGTGTGCTGACGGGGTGGTGACAGTGTGCTGACGGGGAGGTGACAGTGTGCTGACGGGGTGGTGACAGAGTGCCGAGGGGGGTGGTGACTGATGACTGGGTGGTGAGAGTGCTCACGGGTTGATAAAAGGCTTCTAATGGGTTGGTGACTATATGATTACGAGATAAAGACGTTGTAATGGTATGGTGATGGCAAGGTTGTGAAAGGCCGGCGACAAGCCGTGTGAGGCCTGCGACCACTTCCTCGTGCTGTCAGATAACTCCCTTCTCGGACATGTCCAATGCTGCATCCACACAACAGTCAGGATCCGTAGAACTCCTGTTCCTGTTAAAGACGTGATTATTTCATTGCGGCAGAGATGCTTATATAAATATTATACTGTATAAAGAATTCGTTAAACGTATTTCATTTAATATTATGACGAAAGAAAATTCATTAGAGTGTTAAATCTATTTCTATCAAATGTATGATTCAATACAATGATATGAATCATTCATATATGTTTACAATGATACTTGTATTATTCTTGTCATACATAATATTCATCAACAATACATCTATGAAATTGCAAACATTTTCTTACAGATGTTAAGCAATAGTAAAAATTTAACGAGCCAGCTGTATGCTGACATTTATAAAGAAATTCATGATTGTCAAAAGTACTTTCAAGTCACGAAGTACAATTACACAAGTAACAAAGAAAGACGCAATATATTTTTAAAGACAAAACCTTTCACAAATAATGTCATCTATGTGATATTAACATTTCTTCAGTGTTCCCGTAGCTAATGTTGGTCGCACACGAAATACATGGTTACAGAACATGTCTTTCCTTAGAGACTATGAGATCACATTGCTTCTTCTCTATTTTTTGTAAGTAGGATTATATTCAATACAATTTGAAATAAATATTAGTGAGAATTACATTTTAGTCCAAATTAAATATTACGTGACTGGGTTATGTCACTACTTCTAATATAGCCATTTCACTTTAATATTTGAAGAACATGAAAGAAAAAATAACAAATGCTCCTTTTAACGTTGTTCATTTTACTTAACTCTGACATTGTAATGCTCAGATACAGCAATGAAAGCTTGTTAATTTGGAATTAAACTGCAACGAATATTCTTAATTTATTTATACTGTCGGCTTCTCCAAAGAGGAGGGAAAAGGGTGCCATGATCTTCCCTTAAATACGCAGAATTAAAATAAATATATTTTAGGTATATTAGATACACAGTTTCGAATATTCTACCACATTCACCTGCGCTGGAGGTTTTTCTCTCTACAGTACGTGAACATAATACGTTCATAAACTTAAATATAGTATATTTACGTTACTCAGAATGGAAACATATTTTTTCTCCTTCCCCGCCCCAAAACACAGCCTGGGATGCAATCGGAATATGCCTTGCCAGGTAGCCAAAAGTGAATGAGGATTAGCTGGGAAGCTGCTGTGAGGGAAACCTGACTGTGGGATACCATCACGCGATTCTCTAATAATGGCATGTCAAGTCATGATTCAAACCGTTATCACTCCAATTAGCAATAAATATTTCGTACATCTCATTTAATAATGTCTTTTGTTCCTACGCTGTTTTACATGTTTGTGAAAGAGACACATTTCAAAATCATGTGCGTGACTGGAGATAAAAAGAGTTGCAACCAGATTATTAAATCTTAAACAGATAAGACATCAAGTAACATCACACACATCCAGTACTCTACACCAGTGGTTCTGAGATTTAACGTGTTCACGAACCCTTTATCAAAGCAAAAACATGACAAACTTCCAAGAGGCTTAATACAAATTTAATTTGTAAGTCTGAAATAGTGATGTTAAACTAAAAAAAATTGTATCATATCGACATTTTAAGTTATATTTTTAATCAAATTAAAGGTACTTCTCTAGTATACTCAAATTTTAGTCCGTTCAGTATGTGGACCCAAATTCTCACACCACTCGAAAAAAAATGCTATTAATGTGTTTTCGCTGATTATTGAAATGCAAATTTCACATGTTTAATAATTGAAGAATTATGGAGAAAGCATTATTAAAAGACGAATTATTATTTATCAATGGTTTAAGAAAATTATATTTATTATTATAACATGTTATGTAATAACACTAATAACTCAAAATACGCAATTTTCGAGTTGTACCATTGTTGCAACCCGTGACCAATTTATATGTATTTATTTAATTTTACCTTTCATATTGATGAAAATAGGTCACTATTACTTTACTTTTATTGAAGCTTTCACTAATGCCCGTATTTTCTTCACGCATGTTTAAAATTATTATTTGTTACGGACCCCACAGCGGTTGCAAGGATCTCTAAGAGTCCATAGGAACACTCTCAGAAGCAATGCTCTTAACCACACAAGAATCTTATGGTAGCATCGTGATGACAGCCAAAGAAATATTATGTAATTCTGAAAGCGTTGAACTGAGGATGTTGCGGGAAGTACTTGGGAACACGAACAGTGGTGCCGCACCCAGTCGATGGAAAGCTGGTTAACAAAACTCCTCAGGGGCCGAACTGCTTCCGCGCATGCCAACGAGTTCTTCAGATCGTATCCGCGCCACACCGCCAGTGCCGTCCTCGGCCCCCTCCTCCCCATCCACCCCCCTTTCTCCTCTTCTCGTGCTCCGCAACGCCGCGCCGTGATATAACCACCATCACAGAATCTCCACGAAGACTGACAAATAACAGCGCTAGAGAGAGAGGTACAAAGAAGCTTTCAGGCCTCAGGACAATAAACGGGGACAAAAGAATCCTAAGGACAAATACAAGTTGAAAGAATAGGAAAGAAAAAATTAATTAATTTTCACTTCGAATTGCCCCGACAGTTATAACAGTAGATGTATCGCAATTAATTTAAGAGAGTTGAGTGAATAGATCATCAATGTCCTCAATCGAATTACTTTCTCTCTCATCCATTTCCTTCCAATATTTAGAGATTTAGGCAATGTATTTTCTTTTTGATGTCAGCAAAATTACCTTAAAATGCCCATTCTAGTCCCCTAAGAGAGAATATTGATCTCATTATTTTTGGTATTGGAGAACCATGTAAAAATGTAATGTTAGTATCATATTATTTCTATATGATGAATACTATTGGTATGTATATGTGTCCTTTTTGTTAACGAAGCCTTAATTTCAGAAGGTTATTACCAATTAATAACTAATTAATAGTATCCTCAATGCACCGTAACTATATAATAATAAAAAATATAATTGACTTTATTTCACATTATTTAAAAAATAACAAGTGAAATAACATATTCTACAATCACATGAGAGTTAATTTACAATTTTCAAATACAAATAACGTCTTCCTATTCATTGCTATTTGTCTCGAAATCCTCTGGTTTCATTGAGAAACGTATTTTCGATTATTTTTCTTCAAGATTCGCATATCCGCACCAAGCTTTTCCGCTTCTATCTGAGAAGAAGGGTTTTGATGAATGAGTGACGATGACGTGATCTGAATGGTAATGGAGTAATGGTGAACAGAGAGACAATGTAAACGGTTGTACCCATAGGAAACCTGCCACAAACCCAATTTATCCACCCTCAAATTCCTCATGAATCGATTTGAAGTCCGGTTCCCAGCCATTGGTGGAAGGTGAGCGTTCGGACCACTACGCGTTCGGACCACTACAGGGTCGTCCCATTGGTTCGGTTGCAGACACCTTCTCCGCTGACTTCTCATGCAAACTCTTTTTTTTTTTATCTAGGGCTTTTATCCAGCCGACAGCCGGTTACCCTTTACGCCCCGATGGGACGCATATTCGACCATACACTAGACACCAACACACTTGCGGGCTCCTCTGATCTGGGGTCAGCAGAACGCGAGGCCCTCCGCGACAATACATACATACAAAGTCAAGGGACAAACAGCCATGCCCAAGGCGGGACTCGAACCCGCGACCCTTCGGACCGAAGCGCTGAGTCGCTCTTAGCCAGCTCGGCCATCCAGGTCGGCTCATGCAAGCTCTCATTAGTTCTATTTTCCAGGTGACCGTCGCCCCCATTTCTGTTAGAGATGCGACATCGATGTCGATGTTTTCAACACATCGATGCTTTTATAAAATTATCGATGTATTAACATCGATATTTTTGAAGCCTTGATTATTTTCTTAACGACGTTGAGTGTTCAATGTTTTTACGTGGTTGATATTTTTAAATGAAATAAGTACCATCATAACAAAATTCTATGATTTTCAGATATCCATAAATTAAATATTTACTTTCGCAAGGGTTTCTTTGTTCTGAAGAGTGAAAGGAAAAAAATAAATTTAATGGAATTTTCGTCACGAAAGAAACCTGTATTATTTTTGCATTATGGAAACAGGTAGTCGATGTTTTGTTAATTATCCTGAAGGTTTTTTGACTGTTTTACCAGATAAATCTCAATTAAAAATAATAAACGGAATAACTTTCAAATTAAATCCCCCTCACGAGATCTTCAATGGTTGTTTCTCTGGTTTTAAAAACATCGACGTTTAATTACATCGATGATTTTGGGCAGACGTTTTGTTGGCAGCGATTTTTAATTTTGAGCACCGACGTTTCGAAACATCGATGTTTTGTTGCTGACATCGCCTCCCAATCCCTGCCCGCCAGGGGCAGATCCAGCCGATCATTTGGGGGGGGGGCATCATAGATTTTTGTTAAATAATAAAGGTATTAGTTATTATATTGTATATTATTTTTGTAGTTGTAGATATATTGTATTGGAAGGCAGGTTAACGGGGCTTGGTCATAACAAAACACGAACTATAAGTTAGTGGTTTGCCGACATTTCGGAAAATTTATTTCCATCCTCAAGGCTTGCAACAAAAACATGAAAACCAAAATTAATACATGTGCTGCACGCTCCTCCATCTCAGGCACCATGATGAATATGATACAAGTAGGATCCATACTAGTAGTGTTACTAGTATCATATTCATCATGGTGTGTGTTGGTGTGGTGAGGAGGATTGTGTGTCTCTCACTCCCCGAGAGTTAATTTAAGCTCCGTTAACCTGCCTTCCAATATTTCATCAATTGGTCGTTAAGAATTCTTCAAGATATATTGTAGTTGTTTTTGTTTTTGTAGTTATATTGTATATAATTTCTGTAGTTGTAAATAATTACATAATTGTAGCAAATATTGAAATGAAAGGAAGGAAACAAGGGAAACCTCTAGGCCTCGGGGGTGGGGGAGTGCTGCCCGCCGGCCAGCCGGACCGCCGCGCGGCGTCGCGCGGGCGCCGCGCGCTGTGGCATGCCGTTTGGCAGCGCTGCCGGCGCGGCGCGGCGCGGCGCGGCGCCCCGGAGGGCCTCAACAGGCTGGGGCTGGCGCCGCACAAGGAGGAGGAGGAGGCCAAAACGCGTGACTTCGTCGCACAAAAGAACGTTGCCAGGCTACAAACAGGGCCGGATGAATGTCTTAAGGCACCCTAAGTACAGATTACGGGTGGTGCCGGAGCTACACAATTTTGGGCCCTGGTCAACGATGAAATGTAGCCTTACCTCCCCCCGAAAAAATTAAAAATGTGTGAAAGTTGTCAAGAAATAATGAGTCATTTTATTTCAACAAATAATAAAAATTACAACGTTTAAGCCAGAAAAGGTTTTGGTAATATATTTGAAATAATAGTTTTAAGTAAAACAATTCAGTTCGCAAATAATACAATTTCCACCGTCAGCTTAAAACGCTAAAACCTTTTGTTGTGTTTAGTTAGTGTTTAATAAAATCACTTCAGAAGTACATTAAATAATAAATACGAATTTCAGTGGAACATACTTTAATATTAGCGTCATTTAATTCATTGCATGTAGTCCTATCTTATAAGTAATGTCTATAATTAACATGTTAAGGTAAGATAATTTTAAGGTAAAAAATTAATTGAAAATGTTACGAAATATCAGACTACCTATCAGACTACAGACCGCGATTTACAAAATTACAATAACTATTTTCTCGAGATCTAATTTATTTTTCAATAATTTCCTATTTTCCTATGAGTCCCATCATCGGGCCCCCTGACTAGCGGGTCCTTTTCTTCACCCTAAGTAAAGTTTCCTTCGGTATTAATCCCTGATTGCACACCCCAAGCCCTCCATGATCCTATAAACAGTTAAGATACTAATGGTAATGAGTGCCTATTCATTTGTGAGCATTGGCAAAAGAGGAAGCTTAGGTTTTTGCAGCCTCTGTTTTCCTGGTCAGTCGATTACAGTTAACAGTTAACTGAAGATAATCGGTAGAATGGTGTTTTGATGAGATAGGAAGTGGTGCCACAAGTCTACCTCGCCACATCAATGATGTGAAAAGGCGCACATCTTAAGAGCGATTGGACCCCACAGCCCTCTGTCTCCTATTTTTCGACATTCACATACGTACGGTCACATACGTACATAAGACGGTCACGTACGTAATTCCCATATGATCGACATGCCAGAAAGGACGTCGACGGTGGAAAAAGCGCCAAGGTACAATGAGTAGCATAAAGTTGTGAATGAAGACACCTTTACACAATATTGAAAGTGAGAGTCAGACGAAGGGAGAATCGCGAGGGAGAAAGTGTGAATGGACGTGTTGAGATGCAAGGACGATGACGAGGGTTACTACCGAGTTGAGGGCGGCAATAGTGGAGAAGAAGGCGCAGGACCCGACGAGAACCGTGAGTCACGAGTGCTGAGGCCGCAATCGGGTGCGCAGAGCTAGGGAGGGAACTCAAAGAGGGCAGAAAAGAGAGGAAACGAAAATGTACGAAGTGGAGGGCAACATTAAGACTGATTTACGCACTTACTTTGTATTAACGATTCCGGAGGTTCGGCCAATTGGCGCACGCACAATGTGGTGTCTGGATCTTCGAAAGGGGTATTGCTCATGCCCGCGATCTCTAAATCTCCAAAATCATTCGTTCAAATGAAAAATTATAAATCCAACAGACCAAATGAAAACCGAACCGAGAACAAGATTGGGATGCAAACTATTTAGGCACATCACTGGACCTGTAGTCGCAAAGGCGATACCAGTAATGATGTGGGCGAATCACGCAGCTGGCTCGCGAGCGAGGGTGGGAGGTTGGCAAGGGCATTGGAGTAGCAGCGATGAGACCACGGGGCGAGGGAACCAGAAAGCGGGGGCGGGGAGATTTAGGAAGGGGAGCGGGGCGGGCGCCGCAACTTCGTGACCGCCGCCGGACGATTGTGTCGGCTGCTTGAAAGGGAACGCGTTGAGCTCTGTAAAAAAACCGCGGGCTCGCGGCGCGCCGAGTTCCACCGCCGCCATCACCGCCACCGCCGCCACTGCCGCCGCCACCGTCACCGCCACCGCCACCGCCACCGCCACCGCCACCGCCACCGCCACCGCCACCGCCGCCACCGCCGCCACCGCCGCCGCCGCCACCGCCGCCACCGCCGCCACCACTGCTGCAGCGGTCGCCGCCGCCTGATGTCCGTCTGGCCCCGCCAAGCGGGTGGCTCGCCTCTGACCCGGCAGTCTTCTCGCGAATTCACGAACGCAGCCGTGCTTGGAGATGAGCGCACAGACTGTACAAACTACCAGAAGTTATCTGAATATGAACTACAATGTTGCGACATTAGTTATTGGGATTGCACGTACAGTATGTTCCGATTTCGAGGTGTCATGCGGTTTGTTTTCTATTAGAGTAATATTATATTTTCTTTCGGGACAAACCAGTTCCTTTCTATTGAATCCGTCACGATGTTAGTGTCTGTTGTAGCCCTCTCAACCCACAATCATTATTTTTCTTGCTGTTACTTTGTGTATATGACGTAATTACTTCTGACATCAGGGTTATCGGTTGCTAATAACCTAACGAAGTTGATGTGACCAAAAATAAACATGTAATTTACTTTTAGAGTTATCTTTCGTTCTGTTGCACAATTAAGATTTTATATTTTTAATTAAGACCTGTATATCAAAGAGCGATTCTGTTTTTGTTTGTATTATTCTTGAACGAAATATTGTGTTGTTGTTGTTATGGTTGTTGTTTTTCTTCTTCCTAGAAAGTGAGTAGACGTACATGATAACGGTATGCGAGAATCTAAATAAATACAAAAAATGTATCTGCCTATCTAAACATTCAAAGGTTCTATGTAATGTTATACTTAAATTGCGAAGTATTTTATGCAGAAAGTTGATTTCAATGAAAATGAATATTTTTGCTTCTAGTAAAGAAGTGTGCTCACTAGGTATGTGCATAACATCCAATTTCCAGACATACGAACATTATGGTGCACACATTGAATATTTGGACTGTTTCTTTACCAAGCATCATGTTTCTGCAAGGGTCGCTAATTATCCTGCACATTTTGTTGTAAGCATTTATCGTCACATTCATTTATTCATATATATTTTCATCAGTAAATTTAATTTTCTGTTTTGTAATGGGTGTTTGTAGATTCAATTTTCTCTAACTGACGTATGTAACATATTAATCTGGGAAATCAAAATCGTTTCCTTCAATGCTGTCGGCAAGTCAGTCTTGAATGTTGGTAACGATAATGAATTCTTGAACGCATCTTGTATCGCCTCCAATACAACTCGTCACAGCGCGATTTCCACCGCAAATGAACGATACGAGATGCTACAGAGAACAGCTACTTGCCCACCAGCGGTTTCTCAAAGGAGGGGTGTAAAAACATCCCTCTCACTTATTTTCTTCGTCTGGATGTAATTACAGTAAACCCTCATTAACACGAATTCCAAGGGACCAAAATAAGCGGAGTTCGTATTATAAAAATTTGTATTATCTGAGTATAACAAATGTCCGTATTACCGTAATTCCTTGCCAGGAGCGAAGTTTGGTTCGTGTTACGGCAATATTCGTGTTAAGCGAGTTTGTACTAACGAGGGTTTACTGTACCAAATATATTTATTTGATGTTTGAGGGAAAACGTACATTTTTTTAGTTAATAACTAATTACTTTGAGTAATATTTTTTTCCTTAAAAGTCTTTAAGCTACATGCGCTTGCAAGCTGCATGAAAACAATCGCTATTAATCGATGTCGTTCTGAGGAAAAATTCTCCTTCTGCTCTCATTGTCAGAGTGAGAGTCTTCCCTCCTCTAGTGTGTTAATTTCGCCCATATTTCTTGGCGCTCCTTCGACGAGAAGAAACTTTTTTTAATGGAGCTGCACGTCAGAAGTGTACAATCTCTTCTCTTGAACCGACATCTATTGGCTTCTTCTTGAACCAGAAGAACGCGTCATGGTGGTGAGTCATAATAACTCTCTGGTAATCGAAGGTCGGACCGGATGGTCAAACGGACAGAGCAGCAGGCCGGTGTAATCTGACAATTTGGGCTGAAGGAAGCAATGGGAAAACCGATCTTTTATCTTATTTCATCGCAAATCGACACCCGTAATTTAATTAGTTGTATGTTGAGTTTTAAGTACTTTGGTTATGTACTTTAAATTGGTTTCTTTCCTCCTCATACACGAGCCGCCCCTGAACTTTCCCATTTGAGCGTTTCTATTACTTAATATGGAATATTTTAGTGCAAAAGTTATAAATGTAAATATATAACGGTATTAATGTGGAATATTTTAGTGCAAACGTTATAAAAATAAATATATAACGGTTTATTGAAGCATATAAATGGTCCCTGATATGTGCGACAAAAATAATAAAGAAAGAACCTGTAAGGGAAGGTATTCTCGAATGGCCAAAGGATGATTATTTATCAGTAGTGAGGATAGCAGGAAAATCGATTAAAAAAGAAGTAAAATAAAGATAAAAAAAGAAAATGAAATGTAAGAAAAAACGAAGCCACTGATATAAACAACAACTATAGAAAGCAAAAAATATTCGAATGAAGAGAAGACGTCGGAATTCTGGTATAGCAGATAAGACGCATTTTCCGATTTTTATTGATGTGGCTCATAAAATATCCCGAGTCCAAGATATTAAATATAGCGAGCGACATATTTCTAGTGTAGTGTATATATTTATTGGGAATCTAGGAAGTGCTCTCGTATTCAAGGTTTGAAACATTAAATACGCGGAGATCCGCGGAGGCGATGGTGGCGCTGGCGGTGGCGATCTACGCGTACCCACGTAATTCTGAATTATTTCAGGACATTCCAAGATTTAGCATAAGTACTAAACCATCAAGGCAGGAAAGCAAATAAACTAGTAATCGTGAGGGGGGAACAAAAGAAAGTGCATCATAGATTAATTATCAATGCAATTGAGCAATACCATAAATTCTATACATGTATTTGTTCATGATTTGTAATGCGCACTTCGTGCATGCCTTGTAATGCGAGAATCAAGCCATACTCTTATCTTTATAGACACATTTTTTATAAGCGTTTTCGCGACACACTACAGCTAATGCAATTCTATTACGTAAAAGTTGCAAATATGAACACATTGCGGTAGTGTAAACATATGCACGCCAAATGGCACGGAAGAAATACTATGTGTATACCATTCGTTAGCTGATTCATTGTGTCAAATGTCAGACTTACACCACTAAATCCAAATAAGTGTGTCCCGCCACATTCCGTATTCATACACACACAGGTATTGTACATATTCCTGAATAACACTATATGTTTAATTAGCTCTGACTATGTATATGACAGAGAGAGAGAGAGAAAGAGAGAACTTAAATGCAAACATATTAGGAGAATGAAGCTATTTTATGAATGCAGTGGTAACTTCATTCTGAAAAGAAGTTTAACCTATTCTCCAAGAAGGTAAGTAAAGATCCCTAAGCTCCACTTGACGCTTCCTGTTAGCACAGACAGCTACTACTTGCATATGATGTAACAGGGATGTAACGATTACGTCATCTTTCAAACACCTTTTCACAGGTATGGCGTAAGGTAATAAACAGAATACAAATACTTATCCATTAATAGTGAAGCGTCCAAATTAGGGCTATGTTACTCAATATGAATGCTGGAGCAGAAGTTCGGTAGATGAATGAAGGCAACAATCATGATTTGCATTAATAACCCGAGTTCGTGGGCAAAGATGCTTTGTCGATCGTGAGGCACTGAGGTTTGGAGAGTTATCTCCGAAAGGCACCGAAGACGTAGTTAAGTGGTGGCAGTAGAGATGGAAGCAGTCACGGGGTGAGTGAGGGTAACCTGAAAGGAAATCTAAGCGGAATCCAAACAGCTTTTGAAGGTAGAGGAAGCGTAGAAATTGGAAAAATTGCGCGGTCGTGAAAGCGTGAGCGATACCGGAGGCAAGCTGATCGCTGAGGCTAGACGGCGGCGTCTGGGAAGGATATTATTGTGATGGCGGGGCGCAGACGGCTGGGCGATGTTGGCGGGATGGGATGGTGACGGCTGGACTGAACGGTGATGGCGGGGCTGAACGGTGACGGCAGGGCTGAGCGGTGACGGCGGGGCTGGATAGCGATGGCGGAACGGTGACGGCCGATCGGTGACGGTGAGGTGGTAATGGCAGTGGGAATTTGGTGGTAACAAAGCGGAGTGACAAAGTCTGGGATAGAAACGCTGGAAGCAGTACCTTGGGTGGAAGTAGGCAATGTTGACATAGTAGGCAGCGGTGGAGGTGGACGCGGCGCCAGTTGCGGCAATGGAAATAATAGCGACAATAGAAATGATAGCGCGGAGCGGATGATCAATCGTGGCTGAGGATTTGCAATGGAGATTAGGACTATGGCGATGGTGGCGGGTCGAGTCGAGACGATGGGGAGAAGGGGTGGCTTGTGGTCGGGGATTAGGGGTTGTTGCGGCTTGGGTATGATGGCGGGGGGGGGGGCGCGGGGGGGGGGGGGGGGGGGGGGGGGGGGGGGGGGGGGGGGGGGGGGGGGGGGGGGGGGGGGGGGGGGGGGGGGGGGGGGGGGGGGGGGGGGGGGGGGGGGGGGGGGGGGGGGCGGAGGGGGCGGAGGCGGAGCGGAGGCGGAGGCGGAGGCGGAGGCGGGGCGGAGGCGGGGCGGAGGCGGGGCGGAGGCGGGGCGGAGGCGGGGCGGAGGCGGGGCGGAGGCGGGGCGAGGCGGGGCGGAGGCGGGGCGGAGGCGCGGGCGGGGCGGAGGCGGGGGCGCGGAGGCGGAGGCGGAGGCGGGGGTGGAGGCAACGCTGGATCGAGGCGGGGGGTGGAGGCGGGGGGCGGAGGCGGGGGGCGGAGGCGGGGGGCGAAGGCGGGGGGTGACCTTGTTTTAACTCGATTTAGAAGCAGGACTACTTGGCATAATAGAAGCATTTGGAATGCTCTTGGTTTTGAAAACCCTGTTAAAATGGTTTAGATATGCAAATGCAGAAATTCGGCAAAAAATAAGGCTAAGTGGAAAAAATTCTTTAATACATTATTTAATACGTTGTTCTTTTTACATGTTAATTATTAAATATTTAAACAATACCCATCACAATCAAAGCTACTTCATTGGACAGAAGATAATATTACTAATGGCTCTAAAAACGGGATTGTAGGAGTAGGCCGAATAATGTAAGAGTTTTGTTTCGGATCATTTTATGCATCATAAAAAAAATTCTTATATATTTTATGCTATTATGTATATTTTTTTAAATTTTTATACGCTTTACGAATGTAAATATTAATTGAATTATTACCTAAACATAAAAAACTTGTAAAAAGATCGGAACGCACGAAAGTAAAGTGTTGACGTTTTCTTTATTTCTTTTCAACCATTCAATACGATTCCAATTGCATTCAGAAATCTTGTCTCCAAAAGCTGTAATGATTTATGTTTCAACAGTTTATACCCATGAATGAACTCGTTCATCGAAATTCAGAGTAAATACAACGTGTATCTTCTCAAAGTTTACAATGTCACGCTTCCTCCAGAATGAACAGGGGCCTTTTGTTTATCCTAACTGCGTGTTTGGCGCGATAAAAATCACGCTATTCTAAACCAAACGCCTGGACTCATTGATGCAAGGCGGCTGGGGGAACAGTGTCTCATCACGAGACAAACGCTCGTTGGCAGCTCGCTTTTATCAATGGAAACGAGGCTACGACATCGCAATGACTCGGCGCGGTTGTGCCTAGTCGCCAGCGCTATTTAGCTAAGCGGAACGAGGCGGTCGCGACGCGACTGGCGACGCGCGCGACATCTGAACGCGCACGCGCGCACTACGGAAACGAGAAACGACGACCATGTTCGCGACAGTGGCAAGCAGTCCATCGGGAGATCAGGTGACGAGAGCACGCCGGCTAAGGGTTGGTAAATCCATACTGGGAAAGTCCGCCATCTGAGGGATAAAAATCCGCGCAATTCTGCCAAAAGAAACGATGAAAAAAGGTGAGCAGTGAAAAAAGCGGACACACTACAAAATAGCTCCATATTTACAAGATGTTTAAACTAAATACTCATGTACATAAAGCCAAAATATGTATATCTTACGTCATCAATTCTTGTAAAATTTTTGCAAAAAGGAGGGCTCGTTTGCATGCCTGTTTTATAAAAAATAAAAAAGTGGGCTCTGACATCTTTTCATATTAGCTGCACATTTGCAAATGTTCAAAACTAAAAAAACTCTTGTGCGTTGGGGATATGTATAAAAACCCATCAATATTTGTACAATGTTTAGGGAAAGTTGAGCACTTTTGATGATTTAAATAAAAAAGCATCGATCCGCCCAAAAACAATGGATTCCGGACATTGGACGGAATCCCGCAAAATGCATTTACATTCCCGCTAGTCGACGCTTTTGTTTCGACCAATTGACGGAATTCCGCTCTGCGCTGGCCGTATCTTCGATGTTCATTGCCGGAATACAAGACGAAGCTTAGGGCGGACTCCGAAAATATTTAAACATTTTCAGTAAAGAAGGAAATATTTTTTATAATTTTTGTCTGTTACTACATTACTTCCAATTTCTATATTTTTATTTATAAACTATTGGAAAATAAAACTAAAGCGAAAAAAATTTAAAAACGAGGAATTACTACCACAAAAAATGGTTTGAAATTAGAATCGGTTACTCCATCCATCCCATCAGGTTTTTCGACCAATGACTCTTAATCGAATGAGCAAATGCTGAGATGGCCTTTTGCTTTGCTTTGCTTTGCTTTGCTTCTGGCCATAACTGCATCTTGTGTGTGCGTGTGTAGTGGTGGTGGTAGGGGGCGTGTTTGCCGATGCAAATACATTGCCTATTTCACGAGTGCAAAAAATGTCTCGGTTCCAATCACGCTCGTTGATACCTTTATTCATCAACCATATTTACCAAAGCAAAGATGGATTGGAATTCTGGAGCTCAAGAAAACATGCGCATATTATACCTGCTTCCCACACGTCACATATTTTTACAGGTTTTTTGACGATACACATTTCTTTTAATCCCTACACCTCAACAGGCGCGTGATCTTAGTAGAAGGTACTGAGGAATGGCGCGGCGCCTGTCATATGCTTTTTACTTACTAATTGCGCACTTTTTCTTGATACTCCCCAGCGGGGGTGCGGGGAGAGGCGGGTTCTGTCTACGTCACGGCAGTGCAGGGCTGTCAACTTTACTGACAGAAAACTCGGCGTAATAACTCGTCTTCGACTAGATAGCTATGAGAGACAACGGAAATTTTTGTTTCTGAAAAAATAATTAATAGTTACAGTAAGAATTGAGAGACAAGAAGGAACATGGTACGCACAGGTCGATAGAAAGAGAGAGACTGAAAACTAGGAAGTCCGCATTGGAAAGGAAGAAGGTGGGCAGCACTGCAAACTGAGCCGTGACGTTCCGAGTGGAGCTCATATTTTCTCCCGGGCCGTGCTATGCCGGGCTGAGCGAGGTCTAGGGAGCTGGAGGATCAAGAAAACGCGCGCGCATAGTATTTTTTGACTTTTTTTAAATTCGTACACCCCCACGAGGATCCTTGCGGTTTAGCTCATTGTCAGCGTGCTCGCTTTCCATGTCACGATTCGGGGTTCGATTCCCGGTCGGGCAGAATTATAATGTGAATTTTCCTTGTAATGTGCCAGTCCATGTTACTGTGTGACGATGGGAAAACTGCCTTCTCAGGTTGAGAAGACCAGAATACGGGATGGGGATGTCTTCGTGCTAACAACACGTACTCACTTAACCCATGGCCGCGATTTCGGGACGCGGCTGGTAGAACATGACCTGTACGCGGACTGTCGCCCCAAAAGTACAGACAGACATAGACAGACACCATACGAGACGCGCTAACTCGGCGCGGCGCGGCGCGGCGCGGCGCGGTGCGAGCGGGAACGAAAGAGCAAGGCGCTTATCTACGCGAGGGGGCGTTTATCGCTTGGGCGGGCGGCGCTGCGACCTCGCGCCAGATGCGCCCGCCGCCCGCCCTGTGTTTTGCGCGCCTCGCTTCCTGATGACGTCACACGTCCACCGCCACTGATACCATTTGTCGCAAATGACATAATCGCTTCTGTTTCCAAGGTCAGGTTCGCCAAACACGATTGAAAATACTATTATGGTCGTAGCACTTACATAAAGTATACGTAATTTGTGGCTTTTTCGAGATTATAAAAATATGTTGGCTTTATTATTTGTCCAGTCATGACTTTATTTGTTTTGCATTTCTTCTCCAACAAATTGTACCTGATAAGTTATTTACATTTGTGGACATTTGAAAATCAATGAAAGTTCAAGGAAATCAATAAATTTCCTTTACTTACGCCTCTGTTATGAAGACAGGTTCAATTTGAGAAGATATCCATACTACGACTAAATTTATTCCTGCTCTGATAAACTAAAATATTCTTCGACAATAACAGTGTTTATTTTTGTTTTAGTACTCTTGCTCCAGTTAATTGAAGACAATAAGCTTGAAAGCAGAATAACATTAAGAGAGTGAAGCTGAAAGATGGGAGTGGTTCGTGTCAATAAAATTTGAGAACTTGCTGAGTCATTTGTCAGTTGATAGGTTTTTCTTTTGATATTTTAAAGCCACCAATCTTCATAAATCTATAAATAGTTTGTATTCAATAGCCATGCATACAAAATTTCTACGCAGGGAGAAAGTGGCCCTTTCAAGGATACGAACAGGACATTTCAATTTAAGCCATCTCTTTTTAATCAAAAAATTATCTCCGCCCACTTATAAAAAATGCAATACACTTCTAAATCATGATCACATTTTCAAAGAATGTCCCAGATATAACAGTCAAAAAGAATTAACTGGATATAATCATGAATCAATACTCCATTCTAAAGAAGACCAAGAAAAAATAATTTAATTTTGTAAAGCCATTAATATATTTCTGGACATTTATGTACGATGAATACATGTGAATTATCACTGTTTCGAATTGTTGTTATTATTGTAAGATAATTGCAATTTTTACAATTGCATTTTTCTACTGATGTATTGTATTTGTAACAGGAAGTCGCTAACAACCATGTAGTTGATGCGGATAAATATAAACTAAAAAAATGTTAGATTCATGACATAGTGTTTTTAACTTTACGTTAATTTTTCAGTGAATTGATTGACGGAGGTAATACTATGAGTGCATTGGAATGTACGTGAAAAATTCTAATTTATGAGAGTTATTTAATAGGACCATTCCACGATTGAAACAACAGTTTCAAAAGTTTCCAGCAGTTTCAGAATGTGCCAAATACTACTAATTATTATTATAATGAAATTCGCTGTTTAAATACACAGAGTTCTATGACTGACGTATCGCAACTTTCGATTGTTCAATAGAGAAACGTCGGATAGAAAAGGCAACTTTTTATACACCACCATGATTTCCGCAAACTAGCTATTGGAGTTAAATTCGTAAATTGAATAGTCAATAAAATGCAATGCTGGATCACAAAAATAATCATTTCGGGGCGCCCGCCCCTCCGAAAGAAGAATATTCCAGATATACAAGCAATGTGTATATTTAACTGCAAAAATTAAAGAACTTCTTAATATATCAATGATTTGTTATTTATTACACATTTTACAAAAATTAAAATTTTTAAATACAATTGCAGGACAGTATAATATTTGATTATCAATTATTTTACAGATAAAAACATTGTATGAGATTTTACTAATATTTTATGATTTTTTCGGGTCCCGTGGCCACGGGAGGCGTGTGGCCTTTGCTTTTAGGCATATCCGATTCAGAAAAAAATATTTTAACGCAGAGAAATTAGGTTTCTGCAGCGATAGAATTTAACTATGAGGCTCGGTAACTACCCAGATTCTGCTACTAAACATGCATCAAACGTGGATAATAGAATACGCAATTAAAACTCTCGATCAATGATTCTTTGTTAATTTACGAGAAAACTGATGTAGCACTCTCACATAATTGTAATGTGTTATTCATTCCCAGATGCGGATCCAGGCGATTTTTCACAACGGAGGGGGTAGGCTACAGGAAAAGTGCCGACGTGAGTGGACGTAACTAATGTGAACGACTTTTGTATGGATAGGAAATTAGTGAAAGTTATATTTTTGAATATTAATTGGCTTCGGGGTGAAACCAGGGGGGGGGGATGAACCCGATTACCTTCGCACCTTCTGAGCGCCACTGTTCATTCGATCGCAAATAAAATAAATTTGTGAAATTACAGAATCAGAATTTTTTACAATGAGTGCTGAATTACAAAATAATTTCATTTTTGATCAGGTAATCTCAAAAATTAAGGCTTAATACAATTTATTTATTCGATTTGTTCATTGTTTTTCATGTACTGACGATTTAATTGCGTTTGAATATCGGTAAGCCCCACACAAGCTCATGATTACGTAACGATTTGGTGCAGAACGTTTGAGACAAAATTGCTTTCAAATCGCCTCTTACGAATTTTGAAGAAATAGTTGAACAGGTTCTTTAAGATAATGATCCATTTTCTAACAGCAATTTCTTACGATTCAATTGCTTCAATTGCCCTTATCTTCGATATCCTGAATATCTGTCAATGCTAAGCGAAATACTAAAGATATTGCGAACATGTTGCATAACGTTACAAGAAAAATAACCACACAAGTTTATTACGAAACATTTGTTAATCAATTCATGTCTCTCAATCTTCACAATTACCTATTTTAGCGGTTTGCATGTAATCTTTTGATTACATTTACTGATAATGTTTCTACCATAAAAAAACATTTAAAGAACAAAAAGGAAACGATTTGATTAAACTAGAAACAACAGCAGATACTTTCTCGTAATATTTTACGGTTAATTAATATATTAGTGTAATTTATATCTTAGTTGATTTTCAACTACCTCTTGAACTCCTAACTAATAAATCGCGAAAAGTATATTTTTATATTTTTTAAGTTTAAATGGAAATAGCTTTCTGTCGTTGAATTAAGGGAATTTGTGTTTTTACTATATATTTAAAATTACTTTTATTTTACTCGATATTCCGCTAAAACTACTCATATCTTGAATATATTTGTACATGACAATTCATAAAGTTGTAATTTGAAGGAATTTATTTCATTAAAAAAAGTCTTCAAAAATGTATTTGATAGAGAAGGTAAACAAACTTGCAAACTTTCAAGATTTACAGATTTTAATGAAATTATGACTTCATTATAAGCATACATTTCTTTCTTAAAGCAAAAACTTTGGAGCCATTAAAAAAATGAAAATATTGTTGGGGCTTCATATAAATACCCCCCAAAACTAGACTATTCGTTTCAAATTGGGGGGCTGCGATATCAACCCGATCGATCGGGGAAAATCAGCTTTGGTGAAAATCCTGTGAACGGTTTAGGTTCCTAGGTTCGCGTCCTGACGGCGCAGGATTTTCGACACTAGCTTTTCACCTAGGTCGAATTCAATCGCTGTCTGGAGGAGAATTCTAGCGGCCGGCTGCTCTGATCGGTAGTTTTCCGTGGTTTCTCCGATCAACACCACGCGAATGCCAGAGCAGTACCCTAATAAACGGGCCACGGACCGCGCGCGATCTGTCCTTCCTCTTCCTTGTCCTATCCTCTCCCCTTACACACACACACACTAACATCCACTACACTACAACATATTCCGGGAGACCGATCGGAAGCTTAGAGCTTGTCGCGGCTGGGGCGGTGCCCCGCTGGTGGGAGAGTCCTGGCCCTACTAGCCGACGGTAGGTCGGCGCCGGATCTCGCCATCCAGCGGGGAAAGATCACCGCCATCTCCGGAGAAAAAACATGCATTGCACTAACGGGACTATGTGATGAGCAAAGCAGTTGACGGGCCCAGAAACACCAAACAATCAATCAATGAACATGAACGGTTTTAAAATAAGCGTTATGTAAACTCATGGCGCCTCTTCCATTAACAGATCGCATCCAGCGAGACGTGTCCAGCATACTCTTACAAGGTCAAAACACTCGAAGGTGTTTGTTTAACTACCTCCTTCAAAAGGTAATTAACAAATCCCAATTAAATTTCACACGAGGATAAGTGCCGTATACTTTACTGACACAGTTTTCAGGCTCAGCCGACTAGTTTTACATTCCAAATAATTTTTTAAACATTATGAACTGAATCGCCGTTTTTCAAAACATACGTATCACAGTTATTCATTTAGGTCAAACTACAATCTTCTCTCATTTAACATGGGCGCGCTTTTCTATATCATTGAAACGTTTACTTTCCGTCGTTTATAAAGAAACACGTTCCCCGTCATCACCTCTCCTAACACGAGAGGTTCACATAACACGAAGGCGGCGCGTCGGGGCGTTCAGCAGCGGGCGCCCAGCTGGGGCAAAGCGCGCTAACTGCATGCGGCGATGAGGCAGCCTCGCCCCGGGCCGCTCCGCCCATAAAAACTGCATGGCCAATCTGAAATGACGCCGCCGCAATGTCAATGGCGAGCGAACCCGTCATTTGGCGCAAAGGCTCCGCGCCGCGCCTCGAACCGGGACGCCAGACTGCGACGTTAAACACAGCGCCGCTAAACCTTGCCTCCGCCCAGCCCCTCCACGACACCCGCCCGCTCCGATCCCTCTCTGGCCTCTCCGTGCCATCATGTCCCACTCCTGGCGACATCCGTCCGAAACGCCCCCACTCCTTATGATCTTCGTCCCGAAATGGCCCTCTCCTTCCGACATGCGTCCCGGCACTTGCCCCTCCTTCCGACATCCGTCACGTCACTTGCCCCTCCTTCCGACAGCTGTCCTGGCACTTGTCCCTCCTGCCGACATCCATCCCGTCACTTGCCCTTCCTTCCGACATCCGTCCTGGCACTTGTCCCTCCTTCCGACATCCGTCACGTCACTTGCCCCTCCTTCCGACATCCTCCCCATCAATTCCATCATCCTTTAACTCCGTCACACCTCCATCAGGACTTACCTCAGCAGAGGCAAAACGAGACAAAACCGTCATCATTCGTTCAATGGACATTGACAACAATGCACAGAAGAAACAAAATGATTGACCCTCTCAGAAGAATAACAGTAAGAGCGATACACTTATCTACTTTCGACCATGGATACTGTTTGTCAGTTCCATTTAATTCCGGTATCATGATTAGGAATACTTCAGCTCTGTCTTCTATCAAAATGATGAAATGTTGATCAGATGTAAGATACGCATATCTCAAATCTAAGAAAAAGATATAGTAATTGCTTTTTATTGGCACTCAAAGATATTTACTGAAAATCTATTCAAACTGTTGACACTTCTACGTGTTGATAACCGTAAATATTTTAGTGGCAAATAATTCTTAGAAGCACATATTTTATATCACAAACTATTCATCCGACACTCGAAAATTTCCTTAATTTACTTTAATGACAAATGCACCTTACTTCTGAATTCTGAAAATTCTGTTTCTCAATAATAGAAATTGCTGTTTTTTGTATCATATTTCTTGAGAACTTCAAACAACCAATTAAACATCGTGAATTACAAGACAATAATGACCACTCTCTACTGTCACGGCGTGATGAGACGTGCTTTCGTCTTTAATGACTCGTACTACATTCCGTGCGCCAATCCGAGAGCAACACTAAGGATTAGGAGACTCCGATAAAGACCTTCGGACCAGTCGACTGCTCCGATACAACTCACGATACAGACGTCAAATAGGCGGCCGTTGCCGGTAATGGCTGCAAATCATCTAACATCAGGGGCGGGCCAACTCCCCTTCCTGCGGGTTCTCCAGCCCCGGCCGCCGCCCACACACTGGCGAAGGCAGAGAGGCGCCATCCTCCGCCAGCCAAAAGAGCGGGACCTCTGAAGCGGGGGCAGAGGTCACGTTTCGTTGAGGTCCAATCCTCACGGCGCCTCTTTGCACGGTAGTCTTCGAAACGAACGAAGACCTCGCTGAAGACCTTGTAAAATCTGTAATTTACGCCTTCGGTTTTCTTCGAGAAATTGCCTATGTAAATTAGAAATTTAAGTATGCTCTGTAGTGGCTATAATCTAGCCACTGAAAACTGGAAGGCCCTGATTTTATGAGAACTTACACTTTTCATGCTGTTCTTTGAAACTACCCACCGTGAGACATGTTGTATCCGTAATGAACCGTGCCTCATTGTATTCTTCTTTCACACAAAGTGTCCGTCAAACGCATCCTTTAGCACGTTATTATTTCTATTGACGCTCATCGATTGAAATAACCAAGGTGAAATTCATCAAAGGTAAGATAGCTAACATCGAATAAAATGCAAATGTAGCTTCACTATGCGCACGTTTTGTTGAACTTTCCTTTTGCTTGTAGTGGTAGTAGAGCTTAGAGTGAGTTTCTATTTTGTTAGCAATACAGAAAAATCACATCTGTTCGTTCGTTTACTGTTACAAATAAGTTTTCTATAAATCGCCAACGAAAATATCTCGTTTTTGAAATGTTAATCTCTCGCTTTTTAAAATGAATTATTATTATTATTATTATTATTATTATTATTATTATTATTATTATTATTATTATTATTATTATTATTATTATTTTCATCTCAAGAAGAAACTCAAGAAAGCGTGCGCAGATGATTTTCTTCCCATTCGTCACATACAGTTTTTGAGTTTTTGACTAAATAAATAAATAAATAAAAAGAAAGAAAAGTTATTTCTTGCAGTCATGTTAAAATGTGTCCGCAGGAACTACTTGCCCGCCTGGAAAACCTGGCGCTCCTGCGGGCACTGCAGTTTCCCCGGACTCCGTTTGAGTTTCCCTTCCAAATCCAGAATGGGGGATACATACGAAATTTCACGACGAATGTTCGCTTGATACGAAATTATTTTTGCGTGATGTTTTGTAACAATCAATCGGTTTTGAATTATATTTATTATCTTTCTTGCTTTATTTCATGTTATTTTCTTTGTATAATCTGCCTTTTTTAATGTCACTTTTTAACTGCTTGGTCATGGAGCGACCAGTGTGATTTTTGGCATTAGGATAACTGTAAGGGGAGCACATAAGGATAACATGAACACATACAAACATCCATACCCGGAGCGGCATTCGAGCCCTCGATTCTTCGAGTCGAGGCAGCCACGGCCCTTGGGGCCTTAGCGACCTCGGCCAATCCGGGCCCGCCAAATTCTGCTTTGTATTGTCACTTTTGCCAAGGAACGACAATATGTTTTAACGGGCAATTCTTTACCAGGTTTCGCTTCGTGTTATGATTAGACATCGGATGTTTAGGTGCCAAAAAAGCGTATTTTAGGTGCCTAAAAAGGCATTGAAAATGTCAAGGAAAAGGAGAGAAAAAAGGCACTGTCATATAAGTTACATAATGAAATTAAAAAGTTGTTTGTAGTTTTTGTCCATATTATTTTGTAAACTTAAATTCACAAAACAACGTACATTTTAATGTAAAAATATATTAACATATTTACAACCCTTCAACATTTAATTTTTATTAGTTTGCATTGCAATATACTACCAGTAACTTTTCAAGGATCACAATTTCAAATTTGCAACGTTTGGGAGACAAAATTAGTTTGAATGCGGAGAAGGATCTCTCAACATCTACTGATGTGACTGGTGTATACATTTTAGAAGACCAAGATTAGCAACACTGAAACCTTCTGGGAATTTACATTCATTTCCATTTAAAGTTTGGCGCCCTCGATGTATTGTGAAACGATCATGTTCTCAAAACATGGCTGGTATTTATAAAATAGGGAAATGGAGAAAAATCTGAGTGTTTACTTTTAGGAATTCTCTGGTATTTTAAAATACAAAGACGTGAACTGAATATTTCGAAATGAATGGTCACGTTAGACCATGGCAGATGTTCTGATATCTTAGCATTGTATATAAGAATAATACATAAAAGGCAAAAAGTCCTATAATTCTAAAAAAAAATGTATTTATTCAAAAAATGTATTTATGCTAAAAAAACAACAAAAATAAGCATTACAAAACTTCGACATATGTCATCATTTGTCATGATTCATCACATATATTATCAGCCTTAAAAGTACTTGATAGAATAAAATGGGCATTTCTCTAAACGTCCGATGTCTAGTCGTGATTTAACAAATAATTATGTTATTATTTGTATACTCTTGTAGTAATGATGTGAAATAAATTAACAAGCCTCTATGGAGTCCATCGTCTCTAGTAACACGTCTTAGATTTATTATACCACTCATTAAACTCGACAGCTCTTTTTACAGTCAGGATTCTCTGTTCCTATCCTGAATTGAGGAATTGTAGCACTCTCCTAAATAAACGCAATTCAGAAACCAAGACTCTTTCAATTAAAAATGTTAAATGTTCCTTTCAATAGACAATTTGAAATATGAAATATTATTTGGATTATTCGTTGCTTTAGAAGAGGAAATGGGAATTAATATCGCTCAATTTGAGGCAATAACATTGTCGATTCAATACTTCACAAAGACTATCATGGGCCAGGTTTCTATGACCTACCGCCACCCTGGAGCAATCAATCAACCCTTATTTTAAACCTCGTAGAAGTTGCTCTGGATGCAGCCCGCGAACTCAAGTAATGATGTTATCTTGCATGCGACATTGACATGCTTGATTTATTGCGTTTGTGATTGAAACAGATTTAAAGATTTCATAGTCGAGGACTTTCTTGTAATCATTCGAGTCCCACTCCATACGATTTTCTAGTTGATAACAACAATTCCCTCTCAACTGCTGTTCCAAGAAGTCGATGTCTGAAAAATGTTGAACATTTGCGTGCAATAGCAGTAAGTTACAAACAAACATCCCATAAGACCAGCTTTCGAACTAATAACTTATTTGTTATTGATAATTCGCAAAATATTTAATGACGTAATTCTTGTTTCAATTCAAACTCTCTCGTAATTCAACAAAATTTGGCGTTTTTGAAACTCTGCATCCATTTGGTCTGTCTGTAGCGAAAGCTAGGACTTTAACCGTTCAGACAATTTTCTCGAAATATAGTCCCCAATCGATCCGAATGAAATCTAGGCTCTGAGAGACGAAGTACTTCACTTCAACATTTTCAATTTGTTTTCGAAAATAATTCCATGTTTTTTTAGTAAACTAGTTCTCGGATAGCGTAAATACTTTAAAAAATGGAGTATGTCTCATTTTCGCTGATATACCTGATTTTTTGAAAAATGCAAATGTTCAAACATTTTTTTGCATCTCCTACAACTACAAAATTGAAGATTTTTTTCTTAATAAAATCTGTTGCTCAAAGACAGATATTGAAATAAAAGCATGTACATTTTTCGAAAATACGAGTTTTCCCGTAATTTTGCGGGGAATGTACGCAACTTTGAAACAATTATATTCTCAAAACCCGGCTCCTAATTCTTCCTTTTATTCCTATTATGTGTCTAGGAAAGGAAAAATTAGTGCTGGTCACATTTTCAGCTACTCTCTGCATTTTCGAACATTGCAAAAAATTATCGTTGCCAAAGTACAATAACGATGATAGAGATTTCTCTTTTAAATATTTCTGTATTAAAAAGTTATATTTTTAAATAGGTCATGAATAATTTTTGAAAAAAAAGTACTAGTTTTTACGTAATTTCTACTTAAAAGTAATGCAATTGAAAACACATTTAGGCTTGGGATGTTCATTGACTTAGGATATAAAATTGACATTTTATTTTGCGGGTAGGAAATGTGACGATATCTGTAAGGCCGAGTGGCGCAAACCTACGAGCAAAATAAAATTACTTTTACCACGTGTGTCATACACTATTGTTTAGACAGACTTACTCGCTTTCTTTTTATTTAAATTCAAGTATACAAATAACTTGAGTGGGTACCATGTTACATTAAGATCAATTGTTTTTGATCAAACGAAAGTATTTTGTTTCCTTTGATGTATTCACGGTTTTATCTAAACATTTGAGCATCGACTCACTTTTAGCACTAATGCTAATAATGTGGTGAAGTATGAGCTCCTGTAACTCCACTGGTTTAAACAAAAAATAACACACGTTTTTGTGAGTTACAAGTAAATACAAGGGAAGTGAAATGTGCTGAATTTTAGACAGAAAAACTCCTTTGTGGGTACACAAAACTCTCATACAAAAAAGAACTGAGGGACACAAATTGATTTTTCTTCCTCCTATGAGTATGAAGTAAACTACTTTCTCCAATTCCAATTCGAAGTGAAGTCAGCATCGACATTTCGTGGGTGCTTGATATCGACAAATTGGTTTTCGGCAAATACTCCATCCGACAATGAGTGAGAGTGGGTGAGAGAGTGAGTGAGAGAGTGAGAGAGAGTGAGAGTGAGTGAGTGAGAGAGAGTGAATGAGTGAGCCCATCTGTCAGACAGTCAGCCCAAATGTGGACATTTTCATTTGACTTCATATTATCCTAATAATTTGGCTGAAAGCCCAGTTGAACTTAGAACAGATTTTTAAATTCTTCATAATGTAACATACGTTACATGAATCGAACTTTTTAATAAAACCCTCCAAACTTTTCTTTTTTACCCGAATATGGGATTATACGCTTATAAAAATGGCACAAGTTCGATTTTCATTGAAATTTGTGCACTTTCCAAAATTGGAAAAGTCCCACATTTTTTTACACTCTCCTGCAATTGAAGACAGATAGTTCTTTCGTAAATGAAATCTGTTCTTAAAATCTGTATCTTTAAATAATGTCACATACAAGTTTCTGAAAATGAGTAGTAATTTTTAATGAAATTGTGATAAAAATACACAAGAGTTTCTCAAAAATAGCTATTAAATAACATTTCTTCTTAAACTTTTTTGCACAAGTAGAGTAATGTTTGCTTTATACATTAATATTTCAGTTTTTTCTAAAAAATTGGAATTTTGAAAATTGCGGAAGTTCAGTTCTTTCAAAAACACCCTTCACTTTCAATATTGAAGTTAGAGATTCCTTATACTATAATGCAATCTATATCACAACTAAAGAACTTTACAGTACTTCATGAAAACTTTTTGAAATAATAATAATAATAATAATAATAATAATAATAATAATAATAATAATAATAATAATAATAATAGTAATAGTTTTCTTGTGTTTTTGAGTATTTGAGTAATTAAAGCTTTTGTTAAACCCGATCTACACCTTTAATATTGGAAGTTAGTGATTTCTTTCTTAATGAAATCTACTTTCCAACGTTAGATCATAAAATAATTCATATATACTTTTTTTTCAAAATGCTCGTAGTTCCGCGTAATTTTGTATTATATCTTTTGCATTTTCAAGTGCAATGGCTAAAGTGTTATGGACAGAACAGTGGTTGCTATAATGGCTGCAGTGTTAGTGGAATGAGCAATACAATATTACCCAATGAGCAATATATATTATGTTGTAGCACCACTAGTTATTAATTTGAACGTTCCTGTATAGATTGATATTGGTACAATTCATACCTATAACAAAATTTGAAGTTAAATAGTACTTTAATAAAATTTTATATGTGTAACGTAAGATTGCTTAATTTAGTGTCAAACTATTAATACGAAAACACGAGATACATTTTCATAACCTCCCTCCCTTCTCATTTGTTTTCAAAACCGTTGTGATAACCACTTTCTTCCCTACGTCGAACGAATATTTTGAACGAGGAACACTCAACACTCGTACAAAATACAGCCACTTCAGCGGACACGCCATTACGGGCTGGGGAATCCTCTCGGGCGAAACGGAATATTTTGTCCGCGGGGCGTTAATTACATTTCCATAATTGCGGTCGCTTCTTTCGCAATTACGCGCGATGCGCCTTGCTTCACGGCGGGACGCGAACCGCAGACAACCGGTGCGGGTTCCGACCGGTCGGTCGCCCACCGACCTGGCTATTCCGCTGCCCGGCTAACTGCTCACCCGGGGAGATGTGGTACCCGCTGTTTCCAACTCTATCACGCCTTGCGATGAACGACTGAGTAATAGGTGTATGCCGAAATAAACACGACCTCTTAGATTTAATGAATGTATCGGTAATTCCTTTAACGCATAACAAACTGCAAGATCAAGACGTTAAAGGAATATGCCAAGGAATAAAATAAACATGTAACAACAAAATGAAGAGAACAGCAGCGACGTGACTGAATGCGAATGAATCATTGATTCGACAGCGAATGGGTCATGCGTAAACAAATATAAAATATAACTTCACGCCGCAACTGTGTTGCAAGGAGTACTAAAGACTCTCTATTAATATTAATATTATTGTTATTATTAGTATTAGAATCTCATTATTAGTATTAGAATCTATTATTAGTATTAGAATCATTATTAGTATTAGAATCATTATTAGTATTAGAATCATTATTAGTATTAGAATTATTATTAGTATTAGAATTATTATTAGTATTAGAATTATTATTAGTATTAGAACCATTATTAGTATTAGAATCATTATTAGTATTAGAATCATTATTAGTATTAGAATCATTATTAGTATTAGAATCATTATTAGTATTAGTATTATTATTAGTATTAGAATTATTATTATTATTAGTATTAGTATTATTAGTAGTATTATTATTAGTATTATTATTATTAGTATCAGTATTGTTCATAGTATTATTAGCTTAACCAAATTCCTTTTTTTGCAGTAGCAACTAACGTTGTGTATTTACGTGCACAAAAGTTCCACGAAAGTAACAAGGACAAAAAGGTATTACAAAACTTATGATCTGCTCAGTTTTATGTCCTGGAAAGAATCAGTTCTCTTAATATAATGTGTTATCTTGAACATTCATAATCATTTTTAACTATCAGGGATGAATAACAGATCTACTTTGATTTTATATAGGTGCTTGGCGCAACAATAACACTGTTATTTCAAGGAAAATATTTCATTTATATTGTCAGTACTTTTGCAACTTTGCAAGATAAGTAATGATAAGAAATATATTAGGCTCCTGAAGAACAAAATTCGAGTGCAAAGAATGATAAGTATCAGTTCACATGAGTGAACAAAAAAATCTGTAAGATATACAAGAGAAAATGGGAAAAAGGTGGAGAAATGGCTTTGCAATTTCGACAAGAACAATTTGAGAGATAAGAGGGGACTAATTTACAAGAATATAAAAAAAGAAGAACGTAAGTACGGCGTAGGTAAATGCGTGAACGCATGTAGCTTGGTTCACATGGAGTCGTCTGAACAGGGTGCAAAATATCAACAAACCTTTTTATAATAATAATAATAATAATAATAATAATAATAATAATAATAATAATAATAATGACAATAATAATATACTATTGCAAATGGGTGTACTTCGGTGGGCGCTTTGTTTCGTGGCCTAGGGATATAAATCACTCCACGTGTCACAGACGACGATGATTGTGGTAATAACACTGGGAGGTTTATCAGTTTGTTGGAAATCAACATGTCAGTGTCAATCAATAATCAGTCGTAACGTATGTTACACGGGGGAGCTGCTCTTTTGTGATTGACGGACATAACAAGTGCACTCGAGTGGTAGCACCATTTATGTAACGCAGTCTTTCTCGAAGTATTACGTTTCTGTCTAATCCCTGTGTCTTAATTACATTGAAAGACATGTACGTCAAATAAATAAATCTTCATTTTGGAAATTATTTTCTGTTTATAATTGGCTGTCTACTACTTTTAATTACAGTAGTGAATTATCTGACCTCAGCAAACACCTTCTGCCGCATTGATAAGCTGACTTTGACATTATGTAGATATCATACGTCGTATGGTCAGACGAACTTTCGACATTTTTTCTACGACACATCTTCTTATGATGTAATAGTTTTCCGGTTTATTCGCGTCATTTTTAACCGAGAACTGCATGATTTTCACCGTGGAATTTCATTCATACATTTTAAGCGAAAAAAAAACACGGAAGAATCAAGCCGTCTGTTTTCACTGAATGAGTTATAGTTATTCAAAATTACCTTCGGACCTCTGACAGTCAGCTTTGTCACGAAATGATAAATGATACCAGTTCTTGTGACATCGTAAACTTATTACGCTAGCGAAGAAAATGAGAGGGTCGTGGTGACAAAACCTTCTCCACACTCATCTAGGGGTTGCTAAGCCGGTGCTACCAATGGGAAACCTTCCCTATAGCAAAAAGGTGACTGTGGTGCAACGATGAGCACCTGGATTGATCTGTACAAGACACACTTGTTTAATAAGGAAATTGACTTCATCGTGAGCTTGGACTTAAAAGTGCATTAACCTTAAGCAAACGTTGCCGTTCCGCAACAAAATTCAAACTTCTTAACGTGGACAATGTATTCCATTGTACGGCAAGTGCTTCATTGGCATCTCGCTCTTTCGTAATCCCGGAATTATCTTTGCTTATCATTTCAAAACGACGGCGATTTCCTAATTACATTTCACAGAACTTACATCATGAATAAATAATGCCACGTTTAGGTGATCTGAAGGTAATTTTCTCTCTCCATATAACGCTCGGACCTAAAACTGATTAAAAAAAAAATATCGTTACAAGACCAGTCATATTAAGGATTTTTTAGGACAGCCAATGACTGTATGTTAATAATTGTATATTTAAAAGTAAATTATTTATTTTATACCCGAATAAAATGAGATGTATATAAACATCAAAACGCATATATGTATTAAACTTATATAAAACATCAAAACTATTTCATTTCTGTAATATACAGGTGAGTCACGTAACTTCAGCACCTCCTGCAATTTTAGAGCGGTTGAAGTTATTGCAATGCAGTTTTCACGGAAGTGCATGAGGGAATGGGGCTAGTTTATATATATTTCCATTTCCATTTTATCACTTGCATTTTATGAGATGTTGAGGTAACATTTTTTTCATATGAAACTATACATATTTTTTAGTCTATCATGAGCGCAAAAAGACGAATGCAATGACATACATATTGTCACATGTTAGATAAGCATTCCTTTGAGGAATTTTGATTTTTTGCGAATCGTGTTTAACGGATATTGTAACGCCCCCAGCGCGCGTTAGCACGGAGAGCGCTGCATGGCCTTGGTTACTGGACCACTGCATTCAAAGTATCCGTTAAATATCAATCGCAAAAAATCAAAATCACTCAAAAAAGGGTGAAATGTAAAATTCTGAAAGACGTAACACCGCTGAAAGCATACGCGTGCTCTAACCGCATCTTAATGCACCTTCTCTAAGAAAAACGTATTTTATCTTTTTGCTTTCATTAGTAAACTTAATAATCTCTCGCTTTTTTAAATTTATTATTATTATTATTATTATTATTATTATTATTATTATTATTATTATTATTATTATTATTATTATTTCAACTATTAATAGTTAAATTGTTGGGAAGGGATTCTGAAACTCAAGAAAGCGTGCGCAGATGATTTTCTCCCCCATACGTCATATACTGTTTTTGACTGTTTTTGACTAAATAAAGAAAATAAAATAAAATAAATACTTCATTCTCTTTCTATTCTTACTGCCTTGCGCTGGCCGTTTGCGTCCGCCGCCAGGCGTCTCGGGCAACGCAACCCGCAGAACGCCGTGTGACCTCGGGCCTGCGCCAACCCCCGCGAAGCCGCCGCGTCCGCCTCGCGTGGCATGGCGAGGCGAAGGCCGCGGAGGGCGGCACGCAACCGCGCGTGACAACAGAGCAGCGCCTCCTTCACACCGCGCAAGGCGCCGCCTGGCGCTCGAAAATGGGAGGATAAGTACCCTCTATTACTTTCTCGCTACCGCTTACGCAGTAACCCAGTAACCAGTAACGCTTAACGCAGTAACAAATGCGCGAAAAAACAGAATTTTCGGCA
The DNA here is from genome assembly GCA_011170035.1 of Teleogryllus occipitalis. Classification (NCBI taxonomy): domain Eukaryota; kingdom Metazoa; phylum Arthropoda; class Insecta; order Orthoptera; family Gryllidae; genus Teleogryllus; species Teleogryllus occipitalis. Next base: position 89,569 of record BLKR01014950.1, on the reverse strand, counting down.
GAAAAACTCTTATTGCAGGGCCCTGCTATAACGATAATTGTTCGGGAACGGAATTTATTGTAATAAAAAATGCACAATATGTACATATATGTATTTATTTTTTCTAAATCATGTCAGAAAAAATTGAAAATACGTAAAATAAAAATTCATTATTGTGTTTAAAATTGTTTTCTGCAAGCATTTTACGACCATAGAAAGTCGCCGATCAGTCCTTAACAAGTTTTCGGAGTGGCTGAAAGTAGGTTCTATCTCTACTGAAGTAATTGTTCACTAGACTTCACCACATATATGAATTTTATTCGAAATATAAAATACGTTTATAGTATATATTACAATGTTTACGAGGAGCCGGTGTACAAGTGAATAGTAGTACCCTGTAGCGAGTGATGGATCCCAGGGGAGGTCCCACTCTCTTGAACAACGCGATAAGACAATTTTCTGTAAAAAAAATATAATCGAGTAACGAATTTGCAGTTTCAAACATGAACAAGCAAGTGGTTGAAATTACTTTTGTTCATAAAAATTCGCTCATCCTTGACTCGCAAGTACGCAGTAAGCGGAAGGGGGAGGGGTAAGTTTGACAAGTGATGGGGGACATCGTTAGCTAGCCGGTAAAGTTGGACAATGGACCCCAAACGCCGAATACACACACATATAAGTACTCATTTCTGAAAAAAATGCTTTGTGTTGGTATATTTTTTGCCGCATTCGTTTCTGGCGCCAATTTCTGCCACATTCGTTTCCGGTCACCAACGATCCACCTGCTTATCCTTTATTATTCTCTAATACGGATTAAAGCAGAGAAATAATTGAGGAAGTTCTAATCTCAGGATGACAATAATTGCACCAAAAATTACAGGAAGTCATGAACAATCATATACAAACACCGCATGACATGTTCAAATGAGAATCCGGAAACCAACAGGGAGTAACCTGACGTTGTCTATACCAAACCCCGAACCAATTACACGGGTCAGTATATTTTATACGTCCCTTTTTGTGTGTCGTTTACGCTTACATTGTTCGGTACTCTTTTATCTGCTGTACGTTGTCACCAGCCCGTGTCCTTGGGGGGGGGGGGGGGGCATCACGCAGGCGAGTGCTGCGAAGCCCAGGTAGAGGAAGCGCGAGCAGCGCCACACCCCGCCGATAGCAGCGGGCGAGCGCCATCAAGTGGCGGCCATGTGCGTGGGCGCGCCGACGCTATCGGGGCGGCGATCAGGGCGTGGCCCAGGGCGGCGGGGCTGGGGCAGATGCGGCACGCCACGGGGTGAGGTAGAGAGGTGTCAACAGCGAAAGGTGTGGGCGGGAGTAACGACGGTTGGGGAGACGAAGAGAGCGAGAGGTGTGAGAGGTGAATGATACGTGGAGTTTGAGGCGTGCGTGAAAGAAACGTGGATTTGGAAGAAGCGCGATTTTGATTGATTGATTGATTGATTGATTTTTTCGTGTTTCCGGGCGCGTCAACTGCTACGGTCATTAGTCCCATTAGTGTAGTGTATGTTTTTCTCGGGAGATGGTAGTGATCTTCCCCCGCTGGATGCAGAGATCCGGCGTCGACCTACCGTCGGCTAGTGGAGTTTCCCCCTAACCGGGGCTCTCCCACCAACGGGGCACCACCCCAGCCGGGACAAGGTCTAAGCTCCCGACCGGTCTCCCGGAATATGTAGTAGTGTAGTGCATGTTACTGTAAGTGTAAGTGTATGTGTAAGGGAGAGGAAGGACAGATCGCGCACGGTCCGTGGCCCGTTTGGTAGGGTACTGCTCCGGCATTCGCCTGGTATTGATCGGAGAAACCACGGAAAACTACCGATCAGAGCAGCCGGCCGCTAGAATGCTCCTCCAGACAGCGACTGAATTCGATTTAGCTGAAAAGGTAGTGTCGAAAATCCTGTCGCCGTCAGGACTCGAAACTAGGACCTCCCGGTCAGAGGCGCTGCAGTGACATCGGTTGATGCACTGAGCAACCGCTCCCGGTCAGGCGCGATATTTTAATATACGTGGGATTGAGAAGTGTATGAAGGGAAGATGCATGGGTGTGTGAGGTGTACCAGGTTAAAGATGTGTAATCGGAAGATTCGTGAGGTGAAAGATATGAGAATGCAAGAGGTGCATGAAGTTAAAAATTCTTGGATGTGAGAGGTGCTTTAGATAAAATGTACGTGCGTTTCAGAGTTGCATGAAGACATCTGGGAATTAGATATGTGAGGCAAGCGTAGGTGTGAGGTAAACAGGATAATGGATGTATTATTTTAAGAGATGCGCGAGGTAAAAAAATACTAAACTGGGAAGTGCTTGAAATGAGAGAGGGTGGGATGAGAGGCGCGTGACATGGACCCTGCAAGGGGGTGAGAAACGCGGGAAATGAAACGTGCATGGGATGGAAAGGGGTTGAGGTGACATGTGTGAGTTTTAAGAGGTACGTGAGGTGAGAGTTGGGTGATGAAACCGGTCTAGGAAAGGGACAAGTGACAAATGATGAGCGTAAAGTGAGAGTCGCACGGGGATAAAATTTGAATGGAATACGATTGTCATGTGCGTGGATATCAGATAGATGTGATACACGGGGGGGGGGGGCGTGAAGTGCGTCAGATAAGAAGTGCGTGTACTGGCACGTGACGAGGGACGGAGTAAGAAGCCGGACAGATACACAAAGTAGTTTAGTTCAAATGGAATAAAAATATGGGGGTGGGTAAAATAGAACTAATGAAATAAATTAATGAAATAAGGTGAAGAATGTAACGAAGTACAAACAAACGACAGAGAAACGAGTAACAAAAAATTAAGAAATGGGACGCGAAATTGGAGAGGCGATAACAATAAAACTTCACGAATGAAGAAGAAACGATAACATGTGGAAGGAGGCGCGAATCCAGAATGGCCCCCGAGAGGGTGGGGCTGTAACTCGAACGTCCCAGGCAATAAAGATGCTCCCCCTGCCCGACCACGCCACACCCTCGCCGGATACGTGCGATCAGATATGAGGCACGTAATGGAGATCCGCAATTAGAGGCTGCATACGAGACAAAGGGGATGTGTAATGAGCTATCTAATACGTGATCTCGATGTCAATGGGCCGGTTGTTACCGCTTCCATTGGTCCATGCGGTTGGCTGTTGCGCCAACAAACAGGTAAACAGACCTTCGAAACACGTTCTTCGGTTATCCAGAAAAAATACACGGTATATAAATAATTTCCCTTTTTATTCATAAAGGTTAAGCATTACAACATGACTTTTCTCTTGCACTTCACACCTACATTTGAATTTTTGATTGCAGATGCAACTCTTACAATTTTGTTAACTACCTTAATGGTCTTTATTGAACCACAAATGATACAAGAGAGAAATTTCGTAACACTCACACTGAGAATGCTAAGAACTCCGTTAAAAAGAAAGAAATCGCTTTTCCGTAGCACATAAAATTTCATTACATGCATACTACTTAAAGTATTAATACCAAATCGCTGGAATGGACTGTTATTTATAGTAGAATAATGACAAAGAATTCAGAACATCCTATTGGTACAGAACATAATCGCAGAGTATTGATTAGTATTGTTCCTTTTCCGATTTACAATTTCTGTTTCATTGAATTGTTACGTGGAATGGAGACCATTGGGAGAAATTATGACTTGTTCCTCGACATTTTTACAGAGCAATATTTAAAAACATTCGCACTTTTAAGAATATTTTCAAAACAAAATAATCATCATAATCATTGCCGTCACTCATTTATTTATTAATATATTGTTAGGTGATATCAATTTACACATATTACAAATTACGTACCACCACACCCCCACACATTCCTCTTCCGTATTTCCTCAGTTTTTCTTCATTTTCGTCATTCGCCGTTCACAATAAACTAACATCAGATAACTAACATTAGATTTCTTAGAATAATAAACAGATAGAAACTTGAAAATTATAATAATTGTTATATGAAGCTATAAAAAATGTTATTTGCATGAATCATACTTGTTTTCAGCTCTTTCCAGATTGAAATATCACTTATTCTGTTGCGCGTATAATAGTTCATTATCTTCTCAAGAAAGAGGAAACATTTATCAGATTGTAGTTTTATCAAAGTACAATCAGCAAAAATATTTTTTTCTATGTTAAAAGAGAAAAAAGGATCTGGACACTGCGGATGATACGTCAACATCAGTTCTTGAAGCTCTGTTACGATCATTCATATGTTCCCAATATCAATATATTATTCAGATAACTATCTTAATCATCCAACATCATTAGACCCTCCAAAAGAAATGCTTATTTCGAAATCTCAACCCAGCATTACAATGATATCTTTTCCTTACCTCTTAATTTCGAAAGAAGGAAAACTACCAATAATTCGACAAGTGCTTGTTATGAGAAATGAAACTAGGTACGTCCAGTTTGTGTCAAAGTGCAAGAAATCAGGTTTTCCCAACGCAATCACGTGCACCTTGTTGCTACCCCCACCTTCATCCGCTTGGGAGATACGAAGGAGGAGGGCGGCAAAGATAAGAGACGTACACTGCTTATATTGGGGCAGTTGGCCATCGGGAATCACTCTGACTACCAGTATGAAGGTCCTTGTTGCTCTCTTCGTTTTCGCAGCCTGCGGCGCCGTTAGGGGTGAGTACCCTAAGGACCACTCATTGTCCCTTATGTACTTCTCTAAGGAGAGACGACAGTTTTGCAAGTTCCCGTCGACACCAAAATCAGGAATTATGCTACTGCTAGGCACACTTCCTCCTAGGGGTAAATCTAACAGGTATAAGTCGAAAAAGTAGTATTTTGTGGATAATGCTGCGAATAAAATAAGCAATTCGCCCAATTCACGCAATTCGCCCAATTCAAGCAATTTGCGCGCGACACGCGTAATAATGCAACAAGAGTTACGCTGCGATACGTGTTACCATCTTGAATAATTTTGCAACTGTGTCCTAGGGGTTTTATAAAACCTGGTTTTGTTTAATGGCCCATAATCTATCCAATGATAACTTAACTGATAGTACTACGAGTATATTCGTGGAGGAACAGCTCTTCTGAGTCCCCTGATTCCAAAGCACAGGGCCTACATGTTCAGAATCTCGAAATTACGCACCATTTAATTATATATGTGATATTGTGTACAATTTAATCTCAATGTTTTTTCTGATTTTTAATAAACGCTTCTCAGTACTATAATCTTTACCCACGCACATCTGGATCACACTGAGTAAGGCTCAGTTTAGGGGCAGGCGCTTCGAAGTTGTGTTCCAGTGTTCAGCTATTTTCACTTTTAAAACAAGGATTTTCACAGAAAATATTCGCACGGACCCATTTAATTGTTTCTAATTGTTATAACCTCAAGTGAAGGCATCTCCGAGTGTGCTACTAAATTCAGAACCGGAATGTTTTATACGTATGTAATAGCACAATAAAATATTATAGAAACCTAACAATCCCATAGGTTACGAAACTATTTCATACATTTCTAATGTTTTCGATAAGCACCACACTACCAGGCACACCGCGTTTCATACGTGTCTGAGTTATTATTAAGATCAACCAAAAGACACAATCATTTTTTTCTTGTATTAATCTTTAATTCCCTAGCTTTTAATGATGATAACCCGTTTGTACTCACGTACACGTAATTCTGCTCCATGCTTCCCAGGATACTTACCTACAACAAAACAAATGCTTATCAATAATAAAACTTGTATGTACTTCATAAAAGATATATGGAATTGATTACCATACATGAAATTGATTACCACATTCAGATACACTACTCCTCTCTTTGAAATATTAAGTTTTGTAATGTATTTCATGATTTATGGAAAGAAAAAGCAAATCATAAATATTATATACAAAATTATCAACCTGTTCTTGATAATTTAGGGTTCTTAATTCTGGTACATTCTTAGATAATTCTTAATGTGGCTGAAGAAATCAGATAATAATTTCAAGTAAAATAATGCGATTCAGAAACTTGGTGAAATACAAAATAGTGCATGTCAAATATTTTATATTCTTTATTTTCGTACCAACATACGTAAAGCTCTACATACCTAAAACTCGTTTTTGCTTGCAAATAGTTTCGTATCTAGAGCCGAAAACCCTTTATTTCCGAATTTTGCTGGCAAATTTCCTTCACAGACGTATCCGATTTTCATCTGTTTACAAAAAAGAGATCTTGAAATGCTCTGCTCAAGAAAATGACCAGAAATAAAATTGGACATTATTATGGGTTACATCAAACACTACTGGTCACATTATGTAATTCCAATACAGTGTTATTGCACTTCTAAAATTCTATTTCATTAATATCATAGAGACGGTGACTGAATTCACTCTAGTTATGTAGTCAGGATCGAAATACTGCCTTCGAGCCGCGGACAATATTTGAGGAAATTTTTAATGTAACAGAATTATGTTCGATATTCTATGAGCAATCTGACCAAATTATACCCAATATCCTAGTATAATCTGACCAAAATACCAAACATAATCTATTACTTTCTCGCTACGAAGGAGAGAGAAAATTGTGTAATGCTGCGCGGAAAAATGGCGAATTTTCGGTAACAATCTCTTATTACAGGGTCCTCGTAACGAAAAAGTGGATAAATCCAGGTGCAATGCTTAGAAAAAAATCCTCTACCACGCGATGTAGTCAGAATCAATTTTTGTGGGTTCTTGATACAAAAAAATCGAATGACGGTGAAGCGTCCGTCCGTCCATCCTCTGTGAACAAGACTAGCGGCTGAACCGTTCAGCCGATTTTCTTCAAAATTGATATTCCCAAGTCGATCTGAATGATGTTGCAGCCCTTAAATTTGAAACCGATATTTTAATTTTGGAGGGTACTTTACATAAAGCCCCTAGGACATTTTCAATGTTTTAAAAAAAATGGCTCCAACGTTTTTGATTAAAATTTGTTGTTGGTAAGTGTGAACAACATTTAAGAGATTGGTGCAGGTCTCATGTTCATTGCAAACTCTGATTTTTCTAAAATTGCAAAAGTTCAACATTTTTTCGGCGTGTTCCCACAAGTAAAATATTAAAGATATTTTTCTTTTGATAAAATCCGTTCCTTTAAGATAGGTCTTATCTTATCTGAAATCAGGTCAGTTATGATTGTTCGAAAATTTAACTACTTTTCGCGCAATTTTGCGTGAGAGAAAGGGCGAGAAAGTACGTGCTATTGTAGCACCACTAGTTTTATATTCCTTCCGGCAGCGTCGAATCCCGCCCTTTGGAAACTGTGGCACGATGGCGCGGAGCTGGTGGGACCTCCCTTGACCGAGTTGAATGTTGACGGCCAAGACCTACGCAACGCCACTATCACCGCCTTCGACCTATACATCATCAAACTGGACTCCGACATCGAACGGCAGTTCGCATGGGGCGTCAACGAGATCCTGCAGCCGTGCGGACTCCGCTTCCGAGAGATCATCGATATGCAGGTGAGCGCAGCGCTCAGTTAATGATCTTATTTTACGTGGCGAGACACGGGCTACAAGGCCAACTCTTCCGTCTGACCATGTAAATTTCTCTGCAATTTTCACCATTAGCGGAGAAAAAAAGGTATTACTCTGACGACGAAACAGGCTAATTTTAAATTTAGTTCAGAGGCTTTTAGGCTTGAGGACCTTTAACGTGCAGTAAATCTGCAACATTGAACAGCCGGCTTTACTTCTCCTCTTTCCCTTGAAAGGAAGGCATACGAAGAATTTTTTCACCCTTAAAAATCAACGGCTTCTATCGGTTGGATCCCGCAAACGTGTGTACAACATCCCGACACGCTAACCGTTATACCAAGGAACACGCTAAATACCACTCTTCACGCTAAATAACTGAGACTGATGTCGCATTTACCAACGGTTTCTGTAAATTGATGAGCAGAACTCACCGGTTGCGTGAAAGTAACACCTTTCTGTTCAGCGTACTCGGATTTTTGATACTTGCTGCATAGCTAGGTCGAATCCAGCCGCAGTCTGGAAGAGAATTCTACCGGCCGGCTGTTCTAATTAGTAGTTTCCCGTTGTTTCTCCGGTCAATGCCAGGCAAATGATGGGGCAGTACCCTAACAAACGGCCCTCTTGCTTGTTATATCCTCTCCCCTTACACCCAAACACACGCACTACACTACACTACCACACATGTCGGGAGACTATTCGGGAGCTTAGAGCTTGTTCCGCTTCAATTGATACCTCTCTGGGGAGATACTAGAGGACGAAACATACAAGCCGACATGTAGGTTGGCACCGTATCTCATCATCTAGAGGGGGAGGAAGACCGCCATCTCCGAGTTGAAAACATACACTAACGGGACTAGCGAAGACAGCAGTTGGCGTGAAACATCAGTCAAGCAAACCAGTGGTTGGAGGTCACCGTTTCGAGTCCTGCACGTTACCAGTTTAATTAATGTATTCACCATTGCTGAGTTTGTGTCACAGGCTCGAATTCGTTGGCCCACTGATCTCACCTGAGTGGTTTCTGTCGTTTCCCTGATCACTTCCAGACGAATGCCTGGTCAATACCCTGTACAATAGGGCACACGCCATGCGCGTCCATATTTCCGTTCCTTTCTCGTCACCAATCTATCATCTCGCCCAATTCGGACGGGGGTGCCTTAAGAGATTATGTCTCGTCCAAACTTACCCCGTCATAACCATGGTGGCGAAGAGATCTATTGGATCCTGCAACTGTGCCGTTCTAACGTTAGGGTGCAGATTATTGGTCCTATTTGATCTACCCGAACTACTGAATCCTGTTCAATCGAAAACCTCTCATAAGTTAAACAGATGTTAGAGATGAACGATTTCAGTTGATTATACAAATCAACCTTACTAGCAGACGAATATCAAACGTACGAAGAAAAAAACTGGGTTCAGAGAAAAAGAAAATCCAACTGCTCCGAAAAAAAAAATTAACCATCTTCATGGCAATATTTCATGTAACAGCTTTTAAGTATTTTCGGAACACAATAGTTTCTATCTCAGAGTTAACATACTTGTAATATTGTTCCAGATTATTCTTTCAAACTCTTTTTATTTTCAAGTTCATTTCCATGCCGAAGCACTGAGTGGATCTTCTTCTCCAGATTCTGGTGACCGCTGGCATCGCGGGCCCCGACCAGTTCGACTACCAGCTGTGGTACCTGACGCGCTCCTACGACACCGTCGTGCAGCTGGTGCGCGAAGGCGAGGGCTCGCTCATGCGCCTCAACTCCGAGGTGAGTCACCTGCTCCCTGCGATGCAAGGCAGCCACACTGTTCGAGGTATTAAGGCCCATTCACAATGCATCTCAAACATAAGCATAACACATAGACATAAACATTAACACAAGCGAAGAGTTGGCGTATTCACAATGTCGAACATAAACACAGGCAAAATAAGAGTTTCTATTGGCTATGAGACGCAGCACACGAATCGACACGAATAGTTCGTCTATCGACTTCGATACTCGATTTCGAGTTAACGAACTGTGATTGGCTCATTCCTCATGTCTGACATAAGCATAAGCACAGAAGCTTGAAGCTTGCAAGCTCTTAAGTAAACGTCTTACGTGTTATGCTTATGCGAACGCATTGTGAATGAGTCCACTTGTAGACGTAGTCCTAACTTTTATATTCACGCCATGCTTATGCTTATGTTTGCATTGTGAATGGGCCTTTATACTACGATTTAAACAGAGTGGCACTTCAAAGTCACGAGCTGGAAGGAGAGGGGGACATTGTCAACCAATCGGGAACTCCAATACTAAAAATGTTAGTCGCAACGAAGCTGTTGGATGAGCGCTAATTGGATGAGCGCGTCCACCTACCCGCCCAGCTCGTGAACTTGAAGTGCCGCTCTGCAAGTTTAAACGAAAGCCACGAGCGTTTTTGACAAAATTGATAAACAATAATTTTTTCTCCAGGGTAATTGATATTATTTTGCCTCTACAAATGAGCTAAAGATTTGATTTAATAGTAGTTATGCCATCGAAATCACCATACCCGCACTCTGCTAGCGTTATCGAAATGAGAGCTGAAGACAATCTCTGGGCGTTACTAAGTTGTGATTCCGAGTGTCTGCGAGTTATCACTAGCCGCTAACAACAACAACAACAACAACGTTTATTTTTTACTGTTCCGGTATTGTTTATTATTGCCTTCAGTACGGAGCTCAATATACACCGCATAATTTACAAGGAGCGAGAGGATCGTAGTTACGACGGAAATATGAAAACATTTGAATGTTGCTATATGTTCATGTTCTCTTATGGAGAGAATTGTGAGAGGAATTTCTGGGAGTAAAATATGAAAAGACAAACCGAGTCAAGTTAACATCCAGTTGATTAGTAAATAAGTAAATCTGAATCAATAAAATTAGATAAAAAATAAAATTATGTAACACGGGCGTTCACTGGTTCTCGGTTGATCTCTGGTCGATCATTAGAACCCTTTTAACGTTCTTAGTGCATAAATATTTTTTATTCAACGTTGAAAAGGAGCTTGAAAATGTGTGACGTACGGAGAGAGGGAGAAATGCCATCTGTGCACGTTTTTGTGACCCACGGGAACTCTACTAAGAATTGGCATAGCAACCAATGTATTGAGAAAATAATTGATAACAAGAAATATTAGTTCACGTGTAATAAAATCAATTTGTGTCAGAAAATGCTCTGCAGATTTTGGGTCCTATCTCTTAACATTCACCACGTGAAAGAAGTGACTCATTACCGCAAGGAAATGGAGAACGATTCTTTGAGAATTACCCTTCACGAAATAACTATTTTTTTCCTCTGACACCCAATACCCACATTTAGTAGGCTACTTTTGGTTTTGGTAAAGTATCCTATCCGACTTAATTCACTTCGGCCAATTTACTCACTGTGTTCGAATAAAACGCGAAAATGAAAAAAAAAATCATTAAAATTTTGCTTTAAGGGGTGGAAATGGGAGATTAGGGCATTTTCATAGATAGTTTTGATGGTTATGTACACAAAATTTTATGAATGTCGGAATTAAACTTTATATTTGTATAAAAAGCAAACATACTTCTTTATATAATAGAAAATAACTATCTATATCTAACTATATTATGCCCTATATACAATTTCAGCGAAAATCCTATTAAAGATTAATAACAGTTAATACCAGTTAGCCGTTCCCAAGATTAGTCCGAACAAAAACTGTAACAACAATAGAATTTATTTAGAACTGCAAAACGATAGGATTGAATAATAACAAGCGATTATAAAGAGACAGTTATTATATCACAGACAGACATTCAATTATTAGAATGCTTAATAATCATTCGTTATGGAGCCGTGGTGAAGAAGTTGCCCCGCTGATGCGTCTCTCAGTTTACAAGGTACAATTTCGAAGTACTATCCCAAATGTCTTACTCTCATTTAAAAAGATAGAAACCTCTTCTTATAGGGAAAGAATGAACTAAAAAGTCATGATGTCAGAATAAGAATTAAGAGAAGAGTTTAGGATCCTCCGTGGCAGAGGTCAAAATTCATACCCTATGATCAATATTTGTACGATATAATGTATTTATTAGGTTGGGATGATAAGAGATCGTGAAAGCGCATACCAACTCAACATTAATGGTCTGATTAAAATAAGAACAGACTTGCGAGCGCGCGAGTGATCATAGTGGCGAAGGATTGGGAAGTTTTTCCTTTGTCTTTCGTCTTTCCTGCGTTGTGTAGCAAAGGGCGAGGTATTCTCCTTTCATAAGATCCGAGTAGCCCCTCAAATTCGGGTTTCCTGCAAGTGATTCAAGATATACTGTATTGGAGTGTGCTGGATAACCGCCTTTCACTAGAAAACGGTCTAAAAAATTGGTTTGTCAGCAGCTAGGTGGTGTCATCAAATACAATCATGGCCATGGACTGGTATGAACACCATCTATTTTAGGCGTCTTAGCAATTGCTCCCAGGCGCTCTGATAAACAAAAATTGAAAGTCCAAACTGAATACAGGGTTCACCCTAAGTAAAACATTAAGCAAACTAGGCAAACTAACCCTACATGAAACCGCAAAGAAAAACAATCGAACGATGCATGCCATTTAACTGGTTTGTTAATACGCCGTTTAAAACAAAATGATCAGGCATGTTTCTGTCGCTGGAATAGTGATTTGCTTAGTTCACTGTAACGGAACTTTCGGACTACTCACACTCAGACTACCACAAATCTCTTTCACAATTTCAATATAACCACAACAACCTTCAAAATACGCGTAGAAATGAAAATAAAAACACAAAGCATTCTTCATACGTCATAAAGAGAACAGGAACACACATTCATCTGTTCAAACCAGCGTGATTCTTGGGGCTTTCCACAAAAATTTCGTTTCTTTCTGGATCGTATGCGACCCGGTCGTGCTGTAGTTTGTCGAATGCATTCGCGCCGAGACAACGATGAGAAACAGCCTCGGGTATGAAAAGGGGTCCCTGTGTACCACTTACGTTGACGAAACTGCATTGAAGGCGTGGGTGAAGGCGTGCGTTCTGGTGGCACGGAATTGGCTCTGCAAGCTCTGAACTCGGAGAAGCAACAGAGAGCTCGTGATGCAGCAAGTGGGAGGGCAAATTACTAACTGTAAAAGACAAATAATACATCATCGTTACGGTTACTAACAGACTGGCTCGGTACTGTTACCTGGAGAGATTCTGAAATATTTGTTGAATTTGGCAGGCTCTGGTATTTTAGTTTTTATTTTTTTTCTAACTTTCTTATCAAGCTTTCGAAAGTAAATGCAATCCGTTCTTATGAAATAAGTATTTGTTTTTTAATTTGTAGCGTCGTTGTTTACGCAACGCGTCTCTTAACCCTTGTTGGGCGTTGAGCGCTTTTGTTGTAGTAATCCTCCGTTACCAAGTAATTACTATCATTACTGTTCGAGTAATTACTGTATTTGTCAAGTCTCGTCACGTCGCAGTCAGTCAGTGCCTTTTATCCCTTCGGCCAGGGGCTCGACGCCGTTAGATCCCGGGGTTCTCAGCCGGTCACCCAACCAGGAACCCGCGAGACTCGAATTCGCTTAACCTTCGTGACATCACGGAGCGTAGTAAACGAATTCGGCTAGCGCCGCCGGCTTTGATTTTGATAAGAAGCAGAACTTTTCCAATTATTTCATATCTATTGTGCACTTAATACATTAACGCCTAAATGCAATTAAGATTTATATACTGCTTATCTATAGAAACGTTGAATATGTAAAGAATACTGGCAAATGTTATCATTCTCATAAAGAAGCAGTTTACATTATGTAAATGAATGTAAAATAAACGTCCACTCACCGGGGGTAATATTTTCTACACTTTCAATTGTTGTTTCAATATCATTTGAAGCAATATTCTTAGTTAATTAAATATTTTAGTACAGATTCCACATCTAAATATATTACGGTCACACGGAGATCGTTATCGTTACAGTTCTCTGTTCTCAGCTCCCTTGCTTGACATTTTTATTTTAACAATGGGCAAGCTGCAACAGTTAGGCAACATACACTCCAAAGCAATTATGTATTATTCTGTAAAAAATAAACATTTTGAGGAAACATTTTGAATCGCAACAACGCTAAATTTTATCCTTGGTCGCTCAAATTTATTCGCAGCAAACTTGCGAGCAATCACTCCAGTGGTACTAATGCTTTACACATATCTTTGAAAACAACTTCACTTTTCTAAAACGGTTGTCTTAGGCAATCACTAGTATAAACCTCTTACTTTTAAGGCACTAACATCGTGCTAAAAGCTCAATTGTAGCACTAGTGCTAACGACGATGCTCAAATTTCAGAAGAAACAGTAATACAACAAAGAAACCAATATACTTTCGTCTGATGAGCTAGAACTGGTCTGAATGTAACATTGTACTCAGTGATTTGTGTACTTGAATTAAATTTAAATATCAGTAAGGTTGTTAAAAAATAGAGTACGACACACGTGGTAAAAATGAGTTTATTTTGCTCGTAGAATTGCATCACTCGGCCTATCGATCTCGCGTCGCAACCTTTCTTTTTCGCAAAGTAAAAAACGACCTTTTCTGTTGAAGAAATTGTTAATAATCGAGCAATTTACGGCACACATGATGACGTATTAGATTTTATTGCACGAATGATTGCGTTATCACACATTCAGCCAATCGCAGGGAGAGAATCGTGGGGAGGTAGAGATAAACGGAACAGCCGACCACCGTTCTCTCACACAGATATGAAATAGCCGAAACATCACAAAAAAGTTGTTTCGCAAAATTAAGTTTGATTCTCGTGTAAATTTATAATGCTGTTATACAAAAAACATCAAATGCAACTCGTTTATAATGTTGCTTTATTACATTCGTACGAATTTCAAAACTCACTCCTAACCTCACTCGTTTTCAAAACATGTGTACTCGTGCAGTAAAGCTTAAACACTATAAACTAATTGCATAAACTACAATTTTTTTCATCATTGGTTTTCTGATAATCTATTTTTCCATGTGGCTTTGTAGCAACCCCTTTTGGATCGCGACCATAAGGTGGCAGTGCCCGAGTTGGCCAGCCCGCGCTACACGCTCAACCAGCTCTTCTACGGCTTCGACCAGGCCGTGATTGAGCGCGACTTCGGCATCCTCCGCCAGTGGCTGCTGGCCACCTTTGATGCTGGCTACAAAGTAGTGCGTGACGCTGTGCCGGTCATCGAGGAGAATCACCGCCAGGCGGTAAGACGCTTGACCTATTTCGCCTCATTCCTACGCATGTCAAAGCTAAGATAAAATACGACCTTTTTTTATTTTCAAAAGGTTTACACTCTATCTCTGGCATAATCTTATGTCCAATCCTACCCTCTCCAGTCCACCACATATCTCAAAACGCATCCGGATCTTATTCATTCAAGAAATCATGCCTTGACTTTCTTTTTTTCTTTCCTACTAAAATATTTTCATCAATTATGTTTTCTGGAAAACTATATTGCCTGATCAAATGTCTCAAACATTCTCAAAAATGTCTCCTTTGTTCCGTAACTTATATTAACTTACTCTACTTTCGCCTCCCTTGGAACTTGCATTTTACTATTTTTCTTCTTTTGTTATATTGACATCATTATATTCCTTTTTATAGGAAAGGTACACTTGAATCCAGAAAAAAGTTGGAGATTCGAAGGCTGTAATCAAGTTTCTTTTTTCTATTGAATTATTTAGAAATTCTTAGCGAATCCTGTACTTTTAAAATGTTTTTCCAGTTCGTTTCGACGAAAACAACAAAGTACCTTTTCCTTCGTTTATACACAACATTAAGGATACACATGTTCTGATATTCCATTGCTGGTAAATGTATACCAGAATTTGGCAGTTCATTCACATTGTTTCGTTCTAATATTTTTTTCTTTCTTACGCAGTGTTTTCTACATTTACTATTAATATTATTGAATAAAAAGAATCAGAAAGAATTCAGAGTCAAGGATTTCGAGAGAGCCGTGAATATTTTAGGATAAGGATCTCCAAAAATATTCGTAGGTAAAAAAGAAAAAACCGTCCCCCTTTTCCTGGACACTTTATTTTTCTTCGTCTAATTTACTTTTTTCATTGCAAGCTCTAAAGCTTACGAAAGATCATTGCCTTTTAAACTGGTAACACTCCCGCCCATGACGCGTATCGGAAGTCTCTTTTTCCTTTTCTTCTATCTCGTTTGATTTTTTGTGATTTTTTTTCTAAATTCCTTGAAACTGGCCTATCCGTTTTTGTTGTATACCCCGGTAATATTCTCGTAAATTGCCATAGAGAATTCAAATTTCGCAACGTCTAAACCAGTGCAATATATACATAAACACACAAGATCTGAGAGAAGACTGAAAAAGAATGTAGAAAATCTTCGTTTTCTTTCATTATCCTGAATGTACTTCCTGAGTTTTGTACTAGTATCTGTATTCATCACTTACGGTTGTAATGTATTTTTATTACATCAATCATTAACAATCGTAAGATTTGAACACATTCAAATAATAAGTGAAAAATCAGCAGCAAATACACATACTTTTTTTAAACATATAAGATTTCTGAATATCTTTTTTTTTTTTTTTGCTTGTTTAAATGTGACCAGTGGAAAGAAATCAGAAGTCATCACACTTACAACTTTGCACAGCTCAACTTTTTCCTTTCAAAGCAATATATCATATTGGTGATAGTGGAAGATCGTTTGTGTGTTCACAGTACATGTGGCCCATGGTGCGATCTCTGCAGAGGGACGCCACCACCGTGGCCGTCTACGACACGGCCATTCAAGCGCATTCCGCCGCCATCTACTGGAGCGAGTACGTCCGAGCCCGCAACGCCCTCTGGTCTCTCTGAAGAGTTTCAGAACTTCAGCTCCACGAATCCAAACATGAAGTTAAATAGGAAGGAAGTCACCAATGATGATTACCAAAATACTCGTCGCGTTTTCCAAGAAATATCATTAAAATGAAGATTATTCATAACTTACAGTATTCTTTTCTGACGAAGGAATATTGCAAAAATTGTTCAACACTTTTGATTTTAAACTGTAACCCAACATACCTTTTTAGAGCGAAATAAAATTGCTCCCTTGATGTCTTCATTTAATACTTGCAAACACTCATTTGAACGTATTGAGCCAGACTTCTCTCGACTACCAAGGGGCAAGTGCAAAGAAATATCGATATCAAATTAACATGCACGAAGGTCATATGAGCTATTTCAAAAATAAATTAACCCAACTGATGCTAAATCATATTTTGATTACAAATTTTTGATAAACTAACATGAACTGACAGTTGCTGTGCGTCGAGGATAATAATAAAGTGAGAAGAACACAGATTTATCAGTCTCCGAGATGGCGGGGCTGAGATTCCACTTTATCAGACACATGAAACGTCAATTAAAATACATAACATTATCTGATGCATCTGAAATCTTCCTCTCATCGTGCAACTTATACCTGATCTTAAGTGGTTATATGCACGTTCATATCCATTCCAGGAAAAAGATGAATTATCGCGACCCATTCCATCGCGACTTATCTTGAAATACATGATAAATGTTACATTCTAATTCATTAAAAAAACGACATTAATAAGTAGTGATGCTTCAGAAAAGTACAGACTTTCTCCTACTTTCAAGTTCTCCTAGTTTCAAATTATCTTGAGTTTGGGCTAGCTTTTCGGTTTTGCCCCACCCTCTTCTCAGCTCCCATCAATTGGCGTCTAACAATAGGTGAACAGACGTCCCGTATTAGCCGGGACAGTCCTTTATTTTGAGTCTCTGTTCCGTATTTTTTTGACAGGAAAATGGGACGCTAAAATGTCCCTTTTTTTGTGACAGCTTCTCAGCATAAAATTCTGTCAATAATATTAAATATATCATATTTTCCGTTCACTTCGAATTTGTTTAGAAACAATTAAGTGCGACACGTGCCACGACTTTATTATAAATATATTAATGACGTCACACTAAAAAATCTTTACGTAATTTTCGAAATCTCAAAAGGTATATTACCAAAGCGGCGTTTAGGTCATGTTTCCAGTGCAATTCACTCGGACCAAACAAACATTTGAAAGAAAATATTTATAGTTGTTTTTGAGTAAATCTAAATTTCAAAATTTTCTCGGTATCTTCCTACAAATACAATATTGAAGATAGAGATTTTTAATTTCTCTCTATGCAGTAGAGAGAAAGTTATGTAATGCTGCGCGAAAAAAAAGGCGAATTTTCAGCAGAAAAACTCTTACAGCCCCTAGTAACAAAGAAGATGACGTAACGGCAAGCTGCTAAATTTTGGGAAAAATATCCTCTAACACGTGGTGTAGTCACAATTCATGATTTATGGACTCCGTCCGTCCGTCCGTCCGTCCGTCCGTCCGTCCGTCCGTCCGTCCGTCCGTCCGTCCGTCCGTCCGTCCGTCCGTCCGTCCGTCCGTCCGTCCGTCCGTCCGTCCGTCCGTCCGTCCGTCCGTCCGTCCGTCCGTCCGTCCGCCCGTCCGCCCGTCCGCCCGTCCGTCCGTCCGCCCGTCCGCCCGTCCGCCGCGTCCGTCCGTCCGCCCGTCCGCGTCCGTCCGCCCGTCCGCCCGTCCGTCCGTCCGTCCGCCCGTCCGTCCGCCGTCCGTCCGTCCGTCCGCCCGCCCGTCCGTCCGCCCGTCCGTCCGCCCGCCCGTCCGCCCGCCCGTCCGCCCGCCCGTCCGCCCGTCCGTCCGTCCGTCAGTCCGCCCGTCAGTCCGCCCGTCAGTCCGCCCGTCAGTCCGCCCGTCAGTCCACCCATCAGTCCGTGAACAATGCTAGCAGCTAAACCGTCCAGCTGATTTTCTCCAAAATTGATATTCCCCAATCGACATGGCTGTTATATGTCGCTATGGATGTCACGACCCTTTGAATTTGGAACCGATATTTTAATTTTGAGGGTGAATTTGAGATTTTTCTTTCTCTCTTCTGTTTGTTTTTTGTTTTTGTTTTTTGAATCGCCACATATACTAATACAGCTCATTGCACATTTACCACTTTGCTAACGCCTTTTGTTCCTAAACGCTCGCGCGCCCGAATGGAGGCTCCCGCGTGTTGCCAGAGCAAGCGCGGAGCTGAACGCACGAGCCGTGAGCAGCGCTGTGGGGGCGGCGGCAGATCCTGGCGGAGCAGTGGGGGCGGGGGCGGGGCGGGGGCGGAGCGGCGGCAAGAGCGGGAGGGCTCTGTCTCTCGCGAACAGCGATGACTATCAATGAGCCACACATCCTGCCGCTCCGGCCGCCCTCGGTCGCCAACGTCGCGGCGCGGCGCCGCTTTCGGCCGACGCTCCCGCGCGTTTCAAGGTGAAGTCGCACGCGTGCGCCTCGGCTCTCTCACGAGGGTTAGGTCGGGGGCCGCGCCTTGCCCATACCTCCGATTACACCTTCATGTACACGCTGACCGGCTGGGGCGCCTCAGGGTGTCAACTGATATCACTAGTGCCTCTCAGAGAGTTCTTAAGGTTCGAGACCCGACGGTGGTAACATAAACCGACGGTGGAATCCAGCCGCTGTCTGAAGAACTCTAGCGGCCGGCTGCTATGATCGGTAGTTTCTCCAATCAAAATGATCCGAGCAGTACCCTATCAAACGGGCTCCGGACCGTGCGCGATCATTCCTTCCTCTTCCTTATCCTATCCTCACCCCGTACACACACACACACACACACACACACACACACACACACACACACACACACACACACTTACATGCACTACACTTCGACCCACGACAGGAGACCAGTCGAGAGTTTAGAGCTTGTTCGGGTTGGGGCGGTGTCCTGCTGGAGACTCCTGGATTGCGAAAACCCCGAAGCTGACGTTCAGGTTGCCGTAGGATCTCACCATTCAGTGGGACAAGAATATCGCCATCCCTGTGATAAAAATCCATACTACACTAATGACTATAGGGGCTGAAAACATGAAATAATCGAACATAGGATACTACTACGTATTCCCGTAATCTTCCGACATCAACTCCGCTTATGGTTTATTACCTTCCCTCACCTTCCTACCCACCCACGCCGTATCGTCGAACCCCCACGACTTCGAATCGGTCAATACTTTACCAGTGAATCGCATTAATACATTAACGAAAGGGTCTCGAGTTACTCAAGTTTAACAGTTTAGTACAATAAACGAATAATTATTATAACCAAAACTGGGACCACCAAAACAAAGCCCAAAATTGAATAATATGGGCATCATAATTTCAATTTCTTAAAAGTATGCAAACATACCACGAAGAGAAAGGGGACACATATCGATTAACTTCACGCTACCAAATGGAATTCAAGACACATTTCCGAGGTCGACTCCCTCTTATACAAGGAGATCTATGAATTACATGGTTATGCAAGCGTAGAGAGTCCATTCTGCAATTATTTTCATATTTGTCTCAAAAAATTATTTGCTAACATTAAGTAGCATTATACAATTTTCCTGCCATATTGTATAAAGAATTAATTTGAATTGATTTTAAAAATAGGGCATAGACCATAATAAATATTCATTATCCTTTATAATACATTGCTGTATTATATTATTTTACAAATATCTGAATCATAATTCAACCTATTTTTTATTTTATTTTTGTTTTGGAAATCATTAATTATTGAGAATATTAATGACGGGTAATTATTATTCTGCATTTCTATAATAAATAGGAAAGTTTCACATTTCACCATCTCGCATTTTTGTCGAAAATACATGATGAAATCATACCTTTATTGCAAATGGATTCACTTAGGTATAACACGTCACGGACTCATTAAGCTTCATTTCGTCATATTGTATTTCTAATTTTTCAATGAATTTTGATGAATAGGTAAATTGATGTCAATGTAAATTCGTTCGCACAGGAATGTTACAAGAAAGTATGTGCGAAGCAGGTAAATTAGTTTTCCTGGAAACATTCTCTTATTACCTTATACACGAAAATAGAGGTCGCGAGAATTAACATTCGTGCGGCACCGAACGTCCTTCATTAAATGGAGGTACTTCTTTACTTCAGTTCACACTAAAATACCTTTAGTGTCGGTGATTAATTTCTAAAGTACTCAAAATTTAACAGTTTCAAATTACAATTTACAATATTATTATGCAAACTTCCATTCATGAGCGATTTTGATATTTATATTCCATTTGATGTCGCTTATTTGTCATGCTTTAAAAACGAATTCTGACGCAGTGTGACTAGTCTTGTTCTAGTAATTTGAATGGTGTCTTATTTTACATGGTGAGACTCAGGCCATTAGGCCTGTTCTTCCATCTGACCACGCCAATTTCGCTACGCTACTTTCACCATCTAGCGGGGAAATGAGATATCACTCAGGGGCAACGAAAGAGATTTTAGATTAGTGGCTTCATTTAGGCTTGAGGATCTTGTACCAGCAGTAAATCTTCATGGGACAGTCGACTTTACTTTTCATCCGAAGAAACGCGTACGAAGAATTATTTCGCCCTTAAAAATGCAGGGTTTCGACCGGGTTAGAGCCCGCTAACTTGGGTATAATGACAGCACGACACAGACGACATTCTACCGCTATAGCCGCAATCGTTCGGCAGAATCAGCCAGCAGTTTGTGTTGGAATTCGTCTTCATCCGAATTCGTGTTCATTTTCACCAAAACTGTGAGGACGCGTCTCAATTATCCATGAAATGGAACGGCAACACCAACACGAATGTGAAGAAAGTTGAAAAATTGTCGCAGCGGTTCACAGCTGTATGGGAACGTCAACGGAAAGGACTTTTAACAATGTTAGCGCAGAAACGCGAGAGATTTGAGAAAATACATCAATGAAAAAGTTTTCCAGATGATCGAGCGCGCGTCAATGGAATGGAATGGAGCTCAGAGTATAGGCCCGTTTGCGTGTATTTGCCGAAAAGAGAATAATAGAGAAGAATAATACAAAACAATTGTGTGGAAGGGAAAGAGAATAATTCAAAAGCTATTCAGGTAATTGTTGTGTGTGTGTGTGTGTGTGAGTGAGTGAGTGAGTGAGTGAGTGAGTGAGTGAGTGAGTGAGTGAGTGAGTAAGTGAGTGAGTGAGTAAGTGAGTGAGTAAGTGAGTGAGTAAGTGAGTGAGTAAGTGAGTGAGTAAGTGAGTGAGTGAGTAAGTGAGTGAGTGAGCGAGTGAGCGAGGTGAGTGTGTTCCTCCTCTCCACAGAGAGATTTGGCAGCGACCTACTAGCCAGAATCCGGAGGTTTCTCGCCTCTACCTATCTCCACCAGTTAGGTATGACTGCACGAAAAAACACACAAACAAACTTGAGAAACGCTGCGTACACATACACACATGTAAACAGATCAACTAAAGAGCTTCCAGGGCAGCTCAGCTATGAGTGTATTGGTTTCGGCAACTGTTTCCTGAAGTCCTCAATTTTGCCAGAACAGTTTCATAGCACGATTCCTCATTCCGTTCGAATTTATTGCTAAACAGACACACTTCCCGTTGCAGTTCCACGCCTTTGCGTTGGCGTTCCCGTTGGCAGGTAATTGTGAAACGGCCTTTAGATGTTCACCGCAGCCAACACAACGAAAGACGATCATTTTCAGCATCCCAAAACATTGCTGGGAACCAAAGCAACGTATCACATACACTTATATCAATTACAAACGCGCGAAAGTCGAGGGTTCGCGTCGCATCACTGGCGCATGAATCGGCTGTGATGGCTCAGGGCATCAATTGATGTCACAGCAGTGGCTCTGCCCCAGAGGTCTCAGGGTTCCAGTCACGACAGCGACAAGGTTTTCGACACTAGCTACATACCTCTAGCTAGGTCGAATTCAGCCGTTGTTTGGAGGAGAATTGTGACGGCCGACTGTTATTTTCCGTGGATTCTCCCATCAGCACCAGGCGAATGCCGGAGTAACAAACGTGTCACGGACAGCACGCGTTCTTTCCTTCCTCTTCTTTGTCCCCTCCACTCCCACACTTACACTTATTCTACACAACCACACATGTCGGGACATCGATCGGGACGCAGATCTTGCCCCGGCTTGCGTTGCGCCCTGCTGCTGGTGGGACATATCTGGACGGAATAAACCCCGCAAGTTGACATGTAGATCGGCAGCGGATCTCGCCATCCAGCGGGAGAGAACTCCGCCACCTCTCGTGATAAAAGGCATGCGCTACACTCACGGGACTAACGTCCACCGTAGCAGACGCGCCTCGAAACACGAAATAATCACCACAGGCGCGTGGTGAGCCTACCACCACCTGTCGCAGCGGACCCGCGCCGCCGGGGCGTGCCTTCTTCACAGCCGACGCACGCTCACACGCGCGCAAGCACGCACGTCCGCCCAACGGCCCCTCTCGCCCTCCCACCCCCGCCAGCGCGCGCCGACGCGTTGCACGGGTTCTCACGTCCGCGGTCCGCGCGATCGGCGGCGACGCGGGCGGCGACTGCGGGGCGTCACGCCCCACGCGTGCACGTCACGCCGTCTCCTGCGCCGCCGCCGCCGCCGCCGCCGCCGCCGCCGACGCCGCGGCCGCCGCCGCCACCGCCGCCGCCACCGCCACCGCCACCGCGCACCTGACGCAACGACTTGCCAGCGGGCGAGATGCAGACCGTACGTGTGTAGACGGAATACGAGACCAACATCATGATCCCCATCAACTGGGGGTTGCTCGCATGAAAATTCTTTGCCTGTGCTATTTCTTTGATCCCGGTGAATAAGCTGATAAGTCAAAAAAACTTAATTTTACAGAACAAAAAAAAACTTTCAACTTAAGTTAATCAGGGATTAATGATATTCAAATGAAGATAATATTCAAAGGAAACTCTTTGTGTGTAGGTTTTGATGGAATATCATTAATCCCTAATTTACAGCAATTTTTTAAAGTGTTTTTTTGCTCACCTGTAGAATTAAGTTCTTTTGACTAATCAGCTTATTCACCGGGGTCAAAGATTTAAATTCTCTAAATCGACGAAGTTGTTACCAGAAGCCGAGAAGTAATGGGGCAGTTGGCAACATATTTTCTTCTCAACGCCTACACTCATCCTCTATTCAATAATTCACTTCTTTTCACACTATTTTGTGCCAAAATTGAAGCCCTAAGAATATGAGGTGGAAGTTTAATATTTTTAATGGTACGTAGTAAATCTGCTACGGATACAAGAGCATTCTCTTAATAGCGCGTGGTGTAAAATGTAAATCGTTTTACGCTAATCGAACTCGAAGGCAGCCCAAGATTCTGTGTCAAAATGCGAAAAAGTTAAGTTTTACACGAAGGAATACTACAAATTTTCCACCTGTATTGCAAAGGTCTCTCACAACCAATCCACGCCATATTATGTCAGTTTTATACATGCGAGACCCTACACTTTGCCGATTATATTATAATTTGTGCATAATAAGATAAAACTTAGGAATTTGTCTAATGACAATAATGTACTCTCAGAAACGAAAGGATCTAAAAAAGTATCACCAAACAGGAAGACTTATGTCCTCTTTTTTTCTTCTAATCACAGTAGACAATGTCCACTATAAATTTCCATTCTCACTTCAGAAAAAGTTAAATTTCACGCCTCCCTGTAAGCGGTAAGTAATTATAATGACAAGCAACGATAATACCAAACTAATGTGGAAGAGAATCCCATAGAAGACATGTTTAATTATTTCTACAACATTTCTTTAAAGAAGTTGATCTATTACGCCAGAAAAAGCAAAAAAAGAAAGCGAAATTAATAACGTTTTCAAAATATTGCTGGAGGACAGATGGCATCACGAAGCTCATTTAAATTGTTATTGTTCAGTCCTTGCTACATGATTGACACATCAATACCATAGACCTCTCACTTATCAATTACTGATTTTTCCATAGCTTGAAGCACCTTCGCTTTCAGCACATTTGAACCTCTGGGCATGCGCCAACTCAAAGTCTAAATGATAACGAGGGTTGCTGCTCCAGCGGATTTAGTGGACGACTTGCATCGAATGCTAATCGCTCGCTCGATCATGCTATATGGAATTTGTTCCCAACTATTCCTTACGTTAATGTGCAAATATAATTATCTGTCTATAAGATATTTAATAACATAATAATTATCATTGTGTAATATAACTATCTATTAAGGTCGGTCATGCGAATCAAGAGGATTTAGCATAATGGAAATTTACAGCACACATTACTGGCAGGAAACTACCTTTATTTCGAACAAAACTTGCAAAACAATTATGTATACACCAAGTGCGTTATACAGGATATAATGTTCGAGCAGCGACAAAAAGCTCGAGGGCCTTTGGCCCGAGATTGACTTATTTATTAAATAATTAGAAGTTAGCTTGACTCCGTTTCTCTTTTCATATTTCCAACCACAAGAGAACACAGCATAATTCGACCGTTTTCTTATTTCCCACATATCCACCATCACCTCTGTCCAGATGACTTTTGCCCTGTATCGATGGCAATAACAAGCAATGTACACGTAAGCTTGCGCGGCTCGAGTCGATGACTTCTTGGTTGTCCGGGTGACGCCGCGTAGTGGGCTGAGAGGCCAACGTTTCGGAAGAAATTCTGCGATATGTCAGGCGAAACGTCGGCCTCTCAGCCCACTACGTGGCGTCACCCGGACAGCCAAGAAGTCAATAACAAGCAATGACATATTCGTAAAAATCTAACTCATTTTCCAGTTCACACGCTAGTGGTCACGTGATTGCATAACGCAATGCTCCGCAAAACTCCCCGCACCTCTGACGTCAGCAGTGGCTGTACGTTGGCCGGCGCGATTCTCGGGCACACGCCCCGCGCCCGCCCGGTAGCGTGGGACGGCGCCGGCACGCCGGCACGCGCGCGCGCGGGCTGGGAAGGGAAGCGCGCGGGACCGCTGCGTGATCGCTGACCCCTCGCGGAGGCTCCTTCCGCGACCCTAGCGGCTCCGCCTCCCGTTGGGCGCCGCCACGCTTCGCCCCCCCCCCTCCGCCAGCGCCGTCGCGGCCGCAGGTGGCTATTAATAAAGGCGAAGACGCGCGCGGGCGGGCCGGGCCGCGCCGGGTCGGGCCGAAGCGATGGAGGGGACCCGCGCACGACCAGCTGCGCCGGGCGCCAAGCGGTCGCGGCCGTGACACGCTTCGATGGCGATCCGCCGGACACTCAGGCCCTCTTACAGCCTTTCTGCCCCTCCGGCCAAACGTATACGCTCCCCTGTCTTGCCTCTCCGTCACCCCGGCCCGAAACCGCCGTCCTCCCCCCATCACCCCCGCCTAAAGGATCTTCCCGACCAACATGTTGAGCTGCCCCACCCTACCCACGTTCTGTTTCCGTGTTTCCAGCTCACTTCGTCTCCACACTCCTCCCACTCCTACGACCCCGCCCCCTCCCACAGAACGTCCCCGCCCCCATGCTGTCACCGAACTCTGATACTCTGCACCACGTCTCCGCTCCGCTTCTGCCCTTCAAATCGTCTCGCCAATTTTGTCGGTTCTGATATCTCCATTTCCGCAGATCTCACACCTCCCTGACAACCCACCGGGAGAGGTGGCTCAGGGCTTCAACTGCAAAGCAGTGCAGTGCAGATCCTCTGACCGGGAGGCCCTCGGTTCGAGTCCCGACTGTGACAGGATTTTCAGCCGTAGCTTGTCAGCTAGGTCGAGTACTGTCGCTGTCTGGAGGTGAATTCTAGCGGCCGACCGCTCTAATCGGTAGCTTTTCCCTGGCTTCTCGGATCATTATCAGATGAATTCCGAAGCAGTGCCCTAACAAACGCGCCACGGACCGCGCGCGAACTTTCCTTCCTCTTCCTTGTACTTTCCTTATCCCTTACTTACACACTTGCACTAGCATGTACTGAACTACCACATATGCCGGGAACCGGACAGGAGCTCAGAGCCTGTTCCGGCTGGGGCGATGTCCCGCTGTTGCGTGATACCTGGCTGGGAAAAACCCCGTTAGCCGACGGTAGGGTAGGTCGGCGCCAGATACCACCATCCAGCGGGGGAAGATCACCGCCACCTCCCGAGGAAAAAGCATGGCGAGGAAAAAACTAAACTTTCGGAACTAATGACCTTAGCAACTGACGCACCCGGTACTAACAATAATCAATCAATTCGTGACATCCCCACCATTTCAGTCCATTTGAGAACATCTTCCCTTCATACGAACACTTCACGACCACAACTACTTTCCATTCATTTGCATTCGTTGCTCCTGTTGCTTTGCCCCTCTCTCCCCACGGACTCACATTCCAAGACGAATTACGAATTGTGTGATTAAGGTGATCCTTATAGCATATCAAACTTTTACATGATCTATAAGCGACTGTATGACTAATTGGCGCTGCATGCCAATTTGCTCAATTCCTTCCAGAGAAAGATACTACCGGAACATCAAACTTCCAGAAACAAGTCAATCTCTTTTCAGATCCGAGGTTACTTCAGCAAGATCATCAATCAACAATGACTCACGCACTTCCCGAACTACGCTGACGAAAACATGCGCGATTTCTGCGTGGCTCCAAATAGCCTGGTCGTCGTATATTTAGACGCGGACCTGTAGCGCGGCCGAAGGGGAGCGCGCGGAGAGGTTAGCGGGGGCGGCGCGCGCTGGCCCGAGACGCCCTCCGCATCCGCTCGGCGAAGGGCGGGGGCGGCGGCGGAGGCGGAGCGGCACGCGAACGCAACACAAGCTCCAGAGGAAGGGTCTCCGTTGACACAGACGACGCATCGGAGGAATTGTACTCCGTGCAGGGTCACGTTGGCGGCCGTGAGTGGGAGGAGGAGCGGAAGTATCGCATACCTGCGGGCTGAATAGTTGGGCGCCGCGGCGTTGGGATACCATTAGACAAAGGGGACGCCAGCTTGACCGGGAAGGTCACGTGGTAGCCGCGAGCCTCCCTCCTACACCCACGACGGTCACGTGACGGCTGCACTCTGGTATAAAATCGAACCGACGAGCTCAGACGGTGGGTTTTATTCTGAAAACCTCGCGCGATGCGCAAAACTTACGCCCAGGCTGGAGCGTGTCGGGCCTATTGCACGGGTGACGAGGTCACGGTAGTGGCGAGGAAGTAGCGTCAGAGGAGGCGGGGCTTCCCTAGCTAGGTGGGGTATCCACAGGAAAATACTCACAAGTGTGTAGTTTCGGAGCAGAAGTTGGTTATTGTACATACATGTAAATAAACTTGTATATACTTGTAAATGTGGGTGTGTGTTTTTCCATGACGCCACATCCGCTTAAAATACAGTGTCTGCTGACGGATCGTCTGTGGTTGGCAGGATCGGGAGTTTCAGTAACAAAAATTAGTGTTTGAGCGCGTCATAGTGGACAGCACTATCGATCTTCTGCGCATGCGCAAGTGAACTGCAGAGATGCGAAACTTGCACAGAAGATCAATGGCGCTTTCACGTTCGAGGGTGGCAAACTATTTAGTCGTAACGAAGCATTCGATTGGATAAGCGCGCCACAGCTGACGAGCTACGACAAGTCACTATTGAAATCGAAGTGTAGGGTGGGAACGGCAGGGGCGAGAGTTGTCGACTTCTGGAGCTCATGAGATGCAAAGATGTGGACGACTGGCTCAATGTTTGGACGCGCGAAGGAACGGAGGCGGCAAATTTACAAGGTTTTCACTTATTACTGGAGAAGTAAAATCTAATTTCTCAGAGCAGAGGAATTTCAAGAAATAATAAATAGAATATTTCTATCTTGCTGTTTTTACGTCATTCGAACACTTCCAATTAAATACATTTTTAAATTCCCTTTTTCATCATTGCAAAGATTCAATTTCAAATTTTCACGATTCACATTGAATTTACCTTGCAACTCCACGGTTGTTTCACAATTGTTCTTTCTTTGCGTTTCACTTCTTACACGTAGGCGTTTGCTTTATTATTATTATTATTATTATTATTATTATTATTATTATTATTATTATTATTATTATTATTATCATTAGTATTAACTCAAATTAAGCGAAGTGCTATTTTATATCAAACGATTATCTTACTTGAAAAATTACTACATTAATCCGACCTGTAATTTTCATATAATCCTCGCACGAAGAATGAATTCGTATACGAAAGGACAACAGTTTCTTGGGAATAAATAACAAAAATATACCCCCCAAAAGACCTAGAGTTTTCGTTTGCTTTCCTTTATTTGGCAAAATTGATTTAAACATTTATGTTCAAATTATGTAACTATTTAAACAATAATGTTGTGTAGTATTATATCTGCAGTACATAAATAATATAAAATACAATAACAAATATGTTGATTATTTAAGAAAAAACTACAATGCCCTCCCCTCCCAAAAAAAATGATGGGCAGGATCCGCCCCTGTGGTGCACACGGCGGGAGAGGCGGCGGGGGCGGTCGAGCAGGCGGCCATCCGCAACGGGCCGGCGCACCGGCGGGCGGCGGGCGGCGTCTTCGGTGACCCGCAGACCCCGACGCGACTCGGCCCGCTGGCCGACCACCTCCGCCCCCCGCCCCCCGCTCCCCCACTCCCACCCGCGTGGCAGCGCAGTAATCTCGCGTCGTTATGGCCACGCCGCACCGCGCCGCAGTAGCCACAGGGGGGCGGAAGTGGGAAGAACTGCCGCTGCTACCAGCCGTCCAGAAAACATCGGTCCCGAAGGGGAAAAGAGCGCGTTTCCATGCAAAGGCGGTTCTTCGGTATTCTACGTGTCGACTGTTCGCCGAATCCTCAGTAGCACGGTTGGGTTGCTTGCTATTTGCCGAGCGACGAACGTTTCGTGCTCGTCTTAAGGCGGCTCCACACATCGGCATTCGAGATAGCGCTCGCCCTATCCCGAGCAGCTGACGTGTTCGGCGAATGTTCGCTCCCTTTGATGTGTGACACACAGTAGGTAGGGGGAATATGTTCGTCACTCGAGCAAGCAACTCATCCACAACACTCGACTCGGCGACGGTTGTTCGCTGTCGCCGAATCGTGGAGCCGCCTTTAAGGTGGCTCCGAACATTCGGCATTCGCCGAGCAGTAAGCTACTACTCGCCCAATCCCGAACACATTCGGCATTCGCCGAGCAGCACCGAAGCCAATAGCGACTCGCCCTATCCCGAGCAGCTGAGCAGTGTTCGGCGGTGAATGTTCGCTCCCTTTGATGTGTCCCAAAGACTCGGCGAGCGGTTGTTCGCTGATCGCCGAATAACGAATGTGTGGAGCCGCCTTTAAGGTGGCTCCGAACATTCGGCATTCGCCGAGCAGTAAGCTACTACTCGCCCAATCCCGAACAGCTGATTTGTTCGGTGAATGTTCGCTCCCTTTTGATGTGTCCTAAAGACCGACACACAGTAGGTAGGGCGAGCACCGAATGTTCGTCTCTCGGCCAATAGCAAGCAACTCATCCACAACACTCGGGACTCGGCGAGCGGTTGTTCGCTGATCGCCGAATAACGAATGTGTGGAGCCGCCTTTAAGGTGGCTCCGAACATTCGGCATTCGCCGAGCAGTAAGCTACTACTCGCCCAATCCCGAACAGCTGATTTGTTCGGTGAATGTTCGCTCCCTTTTGATGTGTCCTAAAGACCGACACACAGTAGGTAGGGCGAGCACCGAATGTTCGTCTCTCGGCCAATAGCAAGCAACTCATCCACAACACTCGGGACTCGGCGAGCGGTTGTTCGCTGATCGCCGAATAACGAATGTGTGGAGCCGCCTTTAAGGTGGCTCCGAACATTCGGCATTCGCCGAGCAGTAAGCTACTACTCGCCCAATCCCGAACAGCTGATTTGTTCGGCGAATGTTCGCTCCCTTTTGATGTGTCCTAAAGACCGACACACAGTAGGTAGGGCGAGCACCAAATGTTCGTCACTCGGCAAATAGGAAGCAACTTAACCCCACTACTCGGGATTCGGCGAGCGGTTGCTCGCTTCTCGCCGATTAACGAATGTGTGGAGCAGCCTACTGCGTGTCTGACGTTTGGAAACATCAAAGGAAGAGAACATCAGCTGCCTGGGATTGGGAGAGTAGAAGCTCTCTACCCGCCGAATGATAAATATGTGGATTCTACTTTAACGTGAACTATGATGAAAGATTCACTATTACTAGTATAGTATATCTGTAAATCCTTAACCAGTACCTTGAGCTTATGAAATCAAACGTAGATTGATTGTTGTCCTAAACAAGTAGAGAAATTGTTTAAAAAATTACTGCTACTAATTTCGTACATTGTAAATTTCAAAAATTATACGTAGATATTCACGCAATTATACACTACGTCTATGTCATCGACGATGTTTTTAACACTGAATTATTCAAACCAGTATTTTTAACATTCATGCTTTGTGTTCCACGTCCTTAAGGTGTTCTATTTCGAAAAAGAACATTATAAATAAAAACTGTAAATTTCCACATATCAGTATATTGAACATCCTACATCTATATCAATGTAGCCAAGGGAGATGGTGTTGAAAAGGAAGAAATTCTATATTCTAGACCAATCTTCATTTCGGATAAAAAGAGGGGCAAATGGCAACCAATAAGATCGATGGGATGAACCAATAAGACCAACCAATAAGATCGACGGAAGTGGCAGCGCAAAACAAGCTGAGATTGACAAAAATCTGGACGTACAGTAATTACTTAAAAATGGTTAGTTGTGTTTTCATCGATAAAATGTTATTTTTGTATTGTTCAATTTGATGATAAACGTTTTGTTAACCGTTCTTATTATTTTCTACCATAGTTTTGTCAGTTAAATTTCAATTATAAATTAACACTGCCCAGTCTAATTACCCCCCTGTGAACATTATTGTCACGCTACTGGTTACTATATTAATTTTCAAAACATCAATGGTTAGGGCGTATTTACTATAACACAGAAGTTTAAATTTTGAACATCTGTTTTGTTGGTAATATCGCATGATGCCATTGGCATCCCTACGTTGACCTGACATGTTTACTGCGATCGTTCAGTAGTAATTTACTATTTGTGGGTCACTAATTTTATTTTAAAAAGGAAATATTTTGAAGTATCTGTATTAATGCTTATCAACTCCGATACATCTATAAATCTAAAAGGAACTTAATTTTCTAAAAACCCATCACGGCAAAATCTAAGTGACATGTTTCGTTTATTACTACAATAGTCATTGGACAGATAACCACGAACAGTGAGTAGAGGTAACAGTCTTGTACATGAAACTCCTGTCCAATAAAAATATACTGTTAGTACTAAAATATAGCTCTGAGATATCAAAGAGTATCATACAAAGAGAATCTCTCACGCGAAGAGCATTTGTAAGTTTCTAGTTTACATCTGTTTCCTATGTATGAAAGTGTGAGTGCAAAATGCATCTTTCGGGCATACTTTTTACAACCGATATACTCAACACACGAAAGATTACTTTCAGTGAGAAGAATGAAACAGAGTGTCAAATATTCTTTCAAACAAAGTACAGTGATTGAAAAGTGGATGATAAGATCAAGACATGAAAAAGGAAAAGAAATTCCTTTTCTCTGATATTATTTTATATCTCACATTATTTGAAAATCGATTTTTTACCAGGATCACACTTTTTATTATAGGTTCACAGAAATATTTTTTTTCCTTTTTTTATCTAGCGCTGAGAATTCGAAGGGCGCGCGATCTGGCGTGAAGTACGGGCGTAGGGGTATAGAAGACCACAACATAACTTCGGAAAATCTTATCTAAATCACATATTCTGCCCATTGTCTCTGCTGCCGCCCCTAACTCACGCCACTAGACATAGAAGTTATGGCTGTGTGATATCAGGTGCTGGTTACTTGGGGATGGTAGAACGTATGGATCGTTTGCATCCCTAAAATGATTAGGAATAAAACCATAAATGAAATGTGATTCCATGAAATGTTTGATAGGAAACATCAGGGGCCAGACCTCCTTCAACGGCTGCATAATTATAATCTTTTTTACTGATTAACATATAATTTCTTTGCATTATTATTATTATATTACTATTATATTATTATTATTATTATTATTATTAGATCGTTAAAAGAAATCACAGTCGTTGGTATGAACGTATTACCCGTTTCGGCTACCTTCTTTCCGTTTCAAAAGCTACCTTATCAAAACATGGAACACGTCTCTAGCGAGAGGGAAGGGCCAGGCTGTGTTGAGCGAGCTGGGAGGGGTTAGGAGGAGTTGAGGAGTTGGGCGGGGCTGTGCCGGTATGGGCTGGGCGGGGTTGGGAGGGTCAACCGGGCGCCTAGCTCTGCGAGACCGTTCAGCGGGCCAAAGCGCGTGTGGCTTCGGCGCTGTGTACACGTAACGGGCGGCGAAGGAACACGCGTCGACTGGCTGTTGGCGCGACAGACGCTCCTGGCCGTCTGCCCTGCCTCTCCGCCGAGGTCGAGTTGAGTTCCTGTGGTTGAAGCCCTTCCGCGAATCCTCGGTGCAAGAATCGCTGCGGTGCTGTCGGTTGGTATTCGTTCATTGTCTTTGAAGGCATTGTGGACCACAAGTACCTTCTGAAGAGTGGTCCGCCGAGTCGTCAAATGTAATGGTTACCGTTAATTTTGCCAAGGAAATTGTACGTGATTATCGTGCATGCGTCCTACGTTATTCCAATGCTTAATCACTAAACACTAGTCATGTAAATGCTTTGATTGCATTTTAAAAATAAATATGATTTAATCTACAGCCGAGCATAAATATTAACATCGGAGTGTTTCTTCGTTAATGCTAGGGCCCTAGATCTTAACCTATTTTATTCCTAACTTCGCAACGTCATTACATTAATGTATTTATCCGTTTCAGTTATTTCTGAATCAAATGCCTAAATCCTACAGATCCTCAAAATGGCTAAAATAAGTTGTGATCCTAAAAATGGGCTAAATCGTGAATTTCTACAAACAATTATGTCTTCAGAAAATGTATCTATTTTGGATAATCGGAATTTTTACAGTAGCATGCACACATCATCTAACTTAACTGACTTTCCTACTCCTGTTGAAAAAATAGGAAGTGCGTGTCACCTATTAAACAAAGCAATAAACATTTTTGAAGGGAGCCCGGAGCCGTCGGGATTTATCGTCTGCCGTGCGTAGTAGCAAATTCAACGATACGCTTTCGCTGTTCCAGTGCTACTGTTATTATTGAAACTGTTTCAAGGAAGTAAGCACTAGGCACTGTGGATGACGAGTTCTCGTCAAAATTCTCCAAAATGCAACGCAATACTATTTAGGCAAAGATGTAAAACATACAGAAGTGTCAATGCAATTCCTCAAAGAGAAGAAAGAAGTGGAGAAGAATTATCGTAGAGACAGAGAACAGTGGTATCTATGAAGTACAGACCATTGATTTCGAGTGAATCTTCTCTCGTTACATATGTGTTCTGAGGAACAACTACGTCTTTCACAAAAGAAATTTTGTGTATACATGGTTGTTTAATGTAATGGTACATCTTAAATACATTGAGTTTTGGTATGAAAGAACATTTTCAAGGAAATATTTAAGAATTTGGAAAAAACATGCTGTTTAAGGATTCTGTATTCGTTTAGTTCAGGTGTAAATATTTAGAATAAAAATTAGTAATTTAAATTTGTTATTTATAGCAATTATTGTTCAGCTCGATACTAACGTGATTAAAAAAACTAAAATGGGCTAAATCTGAAGTTTGAATTGTCTAAAATGAAGTAAATGAAATCCTAAAAATCCGGGCCGTGGTCATTACTGATTTTACGAGCTTGTTAAACCCATATGTTCCTGGAAACAAAATAACAAAAACATTATGATGCAACTAGGTAATCATTACATTTACTAAAAAACATGCCAAATTCCTCGAGAAGTTTTTAATTCCTAGGCTTTAATTAATGTTTTGTAACTCAAGGCTACTTTCTGATATACTGATCATTTCGCCATGTGAGCAAATTACTCTTAAAATTGAAGTTCCACGTTAACGTTATACCCTTCTGGATCCCGAAAACTGAAAGTCTTTGGTTTAAATACACCGATGTGCTCTTCAACTACCACTCCAACGAAACCTTCTGGTAGACGTACGGCAACCATCTGGATATGATATTTTTTTCTTGACGAATGTTTGATACCGTGATCACAACTTTTTCTCACATTACTAGTTGACGTTCCAATTTTTTACGAAATATTTTGACAACATACTTTACTGCCGGTGTTGCAACTTCCGTTTCGTTTCCAATGCCTGAACACAGCGTCTATCCTCCCAAAAACCCCTCCCAAATAAGTCCGCAGCTCCTTGAGTTTCTCCGCAAGCGGCGGTCCCCACCGCCGAAAGCCGCGGCGCCCGCAATCGGGCGGCTGAAAAGCGGCGCTCCACGTGGCGAAAGGCCTGGCCCTGGCCCAGGCCCAGGCCCGCGCCGCGGGGGGCGTGTCAGGGCCGGGCGCCACTCGACACACTGGCAGAGCCCTCTTCGCCCGATCGCTACACCGCAGCGTTTCCACAACGGCGCCGCTCCGACCGAGAGACAACGGCTTCACCGCTGTCTACATTCTAGTTACCACCATCACGATCTTCCACGTCAACGCGTTGGCCACCTCAGAGACGTTAGGTGTCGTAATGAATCTAAGAATGCTAGAAGAGTTTGATTGACTTTTTCGTGTTTCCGGGCGCGTCAACTGCTTTGGTCATTAGTCCCCTTAGTGTAGTGCATGTTTTCTTTCGCTGGAGATGGCGGTGATCTTTCCCCGCTGGATGGCGAGATCCGGCGCCGACCTACCGTCGGCTAGTGGGGTTTCCCCCTAAACAGGACTCTCCCACCAGCGGGGCACCGCTCCAGCCGGGACAAGCTCTAAGCTCCCGACCGGTCTCCCAGAATATGTGGTAGTGTAGTGCATGTTAGTGTGTGTAAGGGGAGAGGATAGGACACGGGAGAGGAAGGAAAGATCGCGCGCGGTCCGTGGCCTCTAGGGTACTGCTACGGCATTCACCTGATGTTGATCAGAGAACCACGGAAAACTACCGATCAGAGCAGCCGGCCGCTAGAATTCTCCTCCAGACAGCGACTCAATTCGACCTAGCTGAAAAGCTAGTGTCGAAAATCCTGCCGTCGCCAGGACTCGAACCAAGGACCTCCCGGTCAGAGGCGCTGCAGTGGCATCAGTTGATGAACTGAGCTACCGCTACCGGTTGCTACAAGAGCAACCAATTAGTTTTTTTAGCATTTTTTGTTTCAAAAACATTATGCTCTATGTATAATTTATGATGAAAGAAACTGAGCACTGTAGAGGTCCATAAGCCCAAAACAACTACATCGTTCTTGTTCAGACACAAAGGCTTCACAGCTAACTATGTCGCAGTTACCGCCATCACGATACTTCACGTCAACGCCTCAGACATGACACGTGTCGTAATGTGCCAGTAATAAAGAATGATTTCACGCTGCTAGAAGAGCAACTAATTACTTTTGCACGGTGAAATGTTTATGTTAATTTGTAAAGTGTGTAAAATTTGTAAAATTTTGTATAGTTGTTAAGTTTTGTAATGTTTAGTTAGTGTATTCTGCCACCAAGTTCTGGAACTTATTTGCAGAATTAGTAATAAATCTATCTATCTATCTATCTATCTATAAATGTTTTCAGAAATTTTTTTATCTTTCGAAAATGCAGTGTTCGGGATAGAAGTTATAATGAAACACACTTCAAGGAACACCTCAGTGGACCATAAACCTAATACAATGACACCACCCCCATTCATACACAACGGTTTCACCGCTGTCTACATCATAGTTACCGCCAGCGAGATACTTCACGTCAACATCTCAGACACGACAGGTGTCGTAATGTACCAGTAATAAAGAAAGATTTCACGCTTTTGGAAGAGCAACTTATTACTTCTGTCTACGTGTTTGGATCTTTCGGAAATATAGTGCGCTGGGTAGAATTTATAATGAAAAAAACTTCACGGTGCACCGAAGTGGACCATTAACACAATACAATGACACCACTCCCATTCAGACACAACGGCTTCACCGCTGTCTACATTGTAGTTACCGCCATCGAGATAGTTCACGTCAATGCCTCAGTCACGACATGTGTCTTAATGTACCAGTAATAAAGAAAGATTCACGCCGATAGAAGAGCATCTAGTAAGTTTTGCATACGAGTTTTTTGCAATTTTTTTTATCTTTCGAAAATGCAGTGGAATTTATAATGAAAAAAAAAACTACATGGAGCACCATAGTGGACCATAAACCCAATACAATGACACGGCTCCAGTTCAGACATCACAGCTTTGCAGCTGCCTACATTGAAGTACCACCGTTAGGAAATTCACTACAGTAGCATAACGAAATGAGTGCAGACCCGCCCACAAAACTTTTATCGTGGCCCCCCTTACAAACGGTTTAGCAAACACAAGTAGTAAACGAACGTTACGCCTCTGATTCACGACAATGCGTTGTTCACATTAACGTCGTAAGTGTTGTTACGTCGTTACAAGTTACAAGTTACAAGTTACAAGTTACAAGTTACAAGTTACAAGTTACAAGTTACAAGTTACAAGTTACAAGTTACAAGAATACTTGTCATTACTGAAAGAGAAACCAAATATTCTGATTCGGTCTAATATGGTTTTTATTGCCGTTTAGTTTTACATTTTCTGAAAACGCTTGTGAAATTCTGGATGGACAGAAAATGTAAGTGGCGGATTTTCTTTGATTATCATCAATATGCTCTGTAGTCAATCACAAGTTTATTGTCACAACGATGCTGTTCCAACGGATTTGCAGTCTCTGATGCAATAGCAAATTATATATTTATTTAACTATGAATTTCGGTTTAAGACCCTTCAATTGCTGAGGACATTGAGCCGGGTGAGTGATGATGTAAATAATAGACGATAGCGGTAACAATGATGAGGTACATGATGATGGAGGTGTAATGTAATGCAGGTAGAGAAAATGGAGAGAACAACAAGAAAACAGCCTAGAACTCATTGTCTACTTTGTCCACCACATATTCCACACGGATTTAACGGAGATCGAAGCAGGATCCATGGAAGGAATTTGCGTTAATGTACTTAGGCCATCAAAAATGCATGTTGTAGAACATGAACCGTGCATTTCTATTGAAGGACCAACCCTCAAGTGCCCTGTCATTACCTTATTGCGAAATGGAGTAGAAACATTTTTTTAGAATAATTAGGCTTTAATTATTCTAGGGGTTTCCTACATGTCTCTTGTCATACATGTTTCACCGTTCTCAATTCTACATATACCTCCCTATCGTGCATCAGTTTACAATCTTATTTAGATAAACTTTAGTCGGTCACATCCTCCATATAACTGCACTCTCCGACCTTCCATTCTCCCCCCCCCCATCGGCCTCCATTCCTCCGTTTATTCTTTTGCAATTCTCTTTCTCACTTGCTATCGTTTATTACAATATTTAGTCTCGTTCTCCTCAACTCCTCCCCCTCCTCATCCTCCTCCCCCTCGTCAACCTCAACTCCTCCCCATCGTCCTCCTCAACTCCTCCCCATCGTCATCTTCAACTCCTCCCCATCGTCATCCTCAACTCTTCCCCATCGTCAACCTCAACTCTTCCCCATCGTCAACCTCAACTCTTCCTCATCGTCAACCTCAACTCTTCCCCATCGTCATCCTCAACTCTTCCCCATCGTCTCTTCAACTCCTCCCCATCGTCAACTCCTCCCCATCGTCACTCCTCCCCATCGTCATCCTCAACTCTTCCCCATCGTCATCCTCCCCAACTTCAACTCCTCCCCATCGTCATCCTCAACTCTTCCCCATCGTCATCCTCAACTCTTCCCCATCGTCATCCTCAACTCTCGTTCGTCAACCTCCCATCCACCTTATCAACCTCCTCCTCTTCCCCCTCCTCTTTTCTCACCTCTACTTCATTCCCCGTCCGCGGGCGGGCCCAGCGGGAGCAGCGCCGCGCCGGGGTCACAACCCACGGAGGTCACCGCGCGCGGGCGGCTGCGGCGGCGGCGGTCGCGCGGCCGACTCCGCACTCACTCACGAACGGGCGGCGCGGCGCGGGTCGGCGCGCGGGGCTTCGTATAAGGCGAATTGCGCGCGCGCGCCCTCCGCCACCTCGTCGCCGGCGACCGCGATGAGGTCATTCGGCCGCGTGGGCGCCCCGGCACGGCGCCAAGGGAAGGCGAGGCGCGGCGCTGGCCGACGCAACGCCGCGAGACGCCCGACGTCGGCGAATGAAACGCGCGCCTGCGCAACGGCGTGGCCGCGCAGCCCACGTGTGATGTCATGGTGGAAAGGATGAGCGCTCGCGATGCGATATCGTCAACAAAACATCCATGTTAATAATACTGTCGTCGGGGTAAAAGTTCGTGAGTCAGAAATCTTAGTTTGGAGAAAGCAAGGGTGAGATTCTTCAGCCGTAAGGTATATTAAGCCGATTAAGCTATATTTCCCAACACATTTTTGTCGTTAAGGAGGCAACATGAATTAGGCCATTTTACTAAAATAAAATAAGGATACTTAACATGTAGTTTCAATACTTAACCCTATTTCCCCAAAAATTGACTTAAGAACTTTTACCCCGTGACCACAGAATACATCGACGCAAATATATAATGGTTTTGAATATCGGAGTTTTAAAGGTGGTTTAGTAATCTCTAACAGTAAATTCGCGCGGAACAATTTTAATTTGACAGCGGCCGTGTACATTAACTTATAATCAAAACAAACTAATGAAACTGAAAATTTAACTGAAAACAAACTGCAACTGTCATTTATTTGAAAACAAAGTCATAAACGCCTCTCTTGCAAACTACGAGGAAAGACGCAGGAAATACAAATCCCATCTCGGTGGAGTGATAGCTCGATTAACCTAGTACAAACCGGGTTCGTGTAGTCCGAATACTTAAGCAGTGGTACCATCAGTTTTTATTTCATATTTTTACTTTTACAAAATTGTGATTATGGAATTTTTCATCCACGAACTAAACTCCGAAAATGTAAAAACATCGATGTTTTTATAGAAACATCTATGTTTTGAAAACATCAACATCGATGTCCCATCCTTAGAGCACACGCAGCCGAAATGTGGAGACGAGGTTAGCGTAAGCGCAAGTTGTAAGCAGAAGGAAGTGGCAGCGAGGTGATCGCTATGTAGTAGGAGTCGTCGTCCTCTTTCCTGCATAGCAGGGCGGCGGGTGGTGGGTATAGTTGCGAAGACGGACAGAGACATTTGTCAACCTCCCGCGCCATCGTCACCGCATCTGCCGCCTTCGCCTAAAATAAAGTGGCAAGCAGGTGATGAGTCAGGAGGTGATTAAATAAATGCGTAGCCAAGATTGATGTTAACATCAATCCTCCAAAGGAAAGGGCAGCTAGGCTGCATGCTGTTGCTGAGGAAGAGAAAGGCAAGTCGGCGGACCACTCTAGACGTCACAATCGTGAAATGAGATTAGATTACAAATTAACAGTGTCGTTTTTGCAAAATTGTTATTTAAGAAATTTGCGTATTTTGTAGGCTTAGACACGCCGTCCATCTTAAATATTAGATGCGCAGGCTTATACGTGCCTCATCACCAGACCCGCAGTCTGAGAGCCGGAATTAATTTCACTACCTACCTCTTTTACTCGACATCTCAGTAGTGGTGGAAAAATTGTAAGGAAAAACCGGTGAACACTGGCTTTTCAACCTCTATGCATATTTTGCTCTCTACAAGTTCAAGAAGTTAAACCTAGGTTTTGAATTCTTGTACTCAAAGATTAGAGCCTAGCGCTTGGACCGTTGTACTTAGAGATGTGTGTTAAAATAAATTAGAGCATCGTAATGGTTTACTATCATAATTGTCTCTAACTGTTGTCAGTGTGGATTTATTCCATTAGAAATCATCGCGGATAGTTAAAAAACCCCAACGTATTTATACTTACGGGAGTTAAACAATTCTCTTAGCACTGCTTACTTACCTGAAACACAAGAAACAAAAAAAATCAATAATAGTGTCCTACGAAAGCGTAAATTAATCATTATAATAGTCATACATAAATCTTATACTTGAAAAGGGGAAAATATTGGATTCTAAAACAAATAAATGTACGATTTCTAACCAAAAAATAAACTATGTGCGCAATTACTTCATAATATATATTGTTAACCTGTTTCAAAATAGTCGTAAGTCCAAAAAAAGCGAATAGCAGAAAAATTCGGACTGAAAAGAACCAAGAATTTAATTCTTTTTCATATCCTTAAAGTCTGAAAAATCATTGGAAGAAAGACAAGCAGACTTTCTTCCAACGATTTCGCCACGTAACAGGTTGCTTTGTGATAAATATTTCCTGCAAAGCAATGTATCCAACGGGTCACTGCCAGGCAGAACGTTCTCTAATATATGCAACTCAGATGCGATGTGAATAGATTAAAATCTCGATGCCTGTAACTAGCAAGATCGTTCTCCAGAATGATCACTGGTAAAAGTGGACCAGCAAGCATTCGTGACTAATATGACGTGCATTTTAAAGCTAAGTGGACATTCATGAGAACATTCATAAGCGGTTGACATTCATGAGAAAAGAATCTGTTGTAACTATGGATAAATATAAATGATGTCAAGGTTTGAAAATTAATCATGTTCTTTAATATACGCATTTCAACGATTCTAGCAGACATAAATATTTTGTGATTTATATCTTTAGTGATATTTTTTGACTGGGAGTAAATTACCTACCTTCATATTTAATCTCTAGTTTCTTGTTAAGAGATGCCATTTAACGGGTAGTTTGATTACTTACTTATGTACTGAAACAATTAAATTCTCATTGCACAGAATGCTTAGACGCAAGCAATCGTCCACAAAATCTGAGCGAAATAATCGTAAACTTTCCGGTTATTTCGATTTGCAAATATTTGTAGCAGTTCAAATTTCTATCGGTGAATATAAGTCGCTACAGGCTCAGGATCCATTTAACGACCAAAATCTGTTCGTTAATCTGAGAAGGTTCACTGTAACGAACAAACAAGAAAGAAAGAAAGAAAAAGAAAGAAAGCATGATCTGGAGAAAGAAAAATAACCTCCCCAACGTTTCTCAAACCGAGTAGCAGTGTTTTACGCAAGGATATTCAATTGGAGTATTATAAGTAAATTTTGGGATAAGCCAAATTGTTAGATATCGATGAATTTTAAATGGAATACGTAACTTATTGAGTTTCCCAGGTCATTTTTCTTCTTCGTGCTTCTTGTGCTATCACACTTTTTTTATCGTAGAGTGATCATTCCCATACCATCGGACCAATAGCAGACAATTTATCTGAATTCGTTTCCCACAAACTTGCTTTTGCAATTTTGTCTGCAACCTAATAATATTTATTTGATAAATAATATTTATTTTATTTTGACCCGTCCCACCGACCTTGCAAAGTACCTGTGAATACAGTGATGTCAGAACAAATTCTGTTGGATCATTAAAATGTATTAAATTCGCAGTCCTGGCTAATAAAGAATACCTGAAGACATCGCAAGAAAATTATTATACTATGTAAAGAGGTTCTTAGCACTCAAATGTGTCCCTACCAGACCTGAAGGTATACAAAATGTTTATTTCGTATTATTATATTACTTATTAGTTATTACTATTCCTCTTATGTTCTAATTAGGACAAAAATTTGTATTCTATGAAGTCTACATTCAATTCTAATAAATATGATTTTTAACTAGCATTCGAGCGGCGAAGAGGAGCCCAATTGCCAGGGGAACCCACTAGTCTATAGTTGCCCTCCTGACTCTGAGTATGCAAAACAGGAAGGCTGTGATGAACCAATATCTAGATGGCTGTGAGTGACCAGAATCGTTTAAACCTGTATTAATAACCCAATCTTTAGTGCTATTTATTCTGCCTTGTCG
The DNA here is from genome assembly GCA_011170035.1 of Teleogryllus occipitalis. NCBI lineage: Eukaryota > Metazoa > Arthropoda > Insecta > Orthoptera > Gryllidae > Teleogryllus > Teleogryllus occipitalis. The sequence continues at coordinate 47,345 of BLKR01014950.1, read as the reverse complement.
CCAGGGCGTCAGATCGCATCACAGGCCGCTGAGCCTCGTGCACGCGCCAGCTAATGGAATTCCGAGCAGGCTTCCAACCTAACGGCGGCAGCTCCCGTCACGCGTGCGCTGAGCACGCGGCCGCCGCCGCCGCCACCGCCACCGCCACCGTCGCCGCCACCGTCGCCGCCACCGACCGCCACCGCCGCCACCGCCACCGTCGCCGCCACCGTCGCCGCCACCGTCGCCGCCACCGTCGCCGCCACCGTCGCCGCCACCGTCGCCGCCACCGTCGCCGCCACCGTCGCCGCCACCGCCACCACCACCACCACATGCTTATCTCACCGATGGACTGGATCCCCGTGTTTAACATTGACTCGTACGAACCCCATCTGAGGCTAACGGGTTAATGGGAGACTGGGTAGGCAGCGGTTCCGAGGGGCATGGCCGAAGTGATCGGATAGGCACGTCGAAGTTGACACGATTCTTTCCTATGCCCAAAGCTACTTCTGATATTTTACTTATAATGATTAAGGAGTGAAGTTGTACAGGACTCTCACGACCCGCGGTTATATAATGATTTTCTTACGGTATGATACACAAGAGTCAAAACGAATGTAGGCCAAGTATCAAAATACACATATCATTTACATGTGTTATTGGTATTTGTTAAAGAAAAGATGATACTAATAAACTTGAACAGAAAATATGGTCTCAAAGTTCAGTAATACGTGGAAAAACAAAATAGTTTTCCCTAAAATTAAAAATACCATAACATCACCCATGCTTTACTGTTGTAGGCAAAAGTGGGGAGCTAATTTATTAATTGGATGAGTTAAATTCCCAGTTTCTCTGTCGATTATACTTAGCTTCCATTCCTTGTTCTCTTTCATAAGGTATAGAAATATTCCTGCAGCTGCCTTTATATTAAGCTCATCCTCCAAATTTTGAAAAAATATTATAAAAGAACTACAGCATTTTTAGATTCCAATGCTTTATTTCCCTGGATGCGTTTATGGCAATTCTCTGTTACACCTCAACTTGTCACGAGTGTCTCCAGAAACAACTTACATTTTCATTCCAGAAATTTCATTATATTTTACAACTTCAGAAGAATATAAAAACTTTCCTCCGTAAACTCCAGTTGAAAAAGTTTCTACCGAGGACGCCCGAACTTGTAGAGCTGGCTGCGAGAGAGTTTACTCCACTTCCTTTTATCACGATAAAAAGACAAGGAACCGGAGTCGGCTTTTGGAGAGAGCTGTTTGCAGATAAGGGGCCGTGAAACTGCGAAAATAAAGATCAACGCCCACTTCCGCAAAGAAACACAGACTCTTTGATTGAAAAGACGATACGTATACCGGGTAACTCGTCCATGCTCTATTTAGAATTTATACTAAAATCAAACGAGGTCTACGCATCTACAGCGAGCAAACTATCAAACGAGAATCATTAATTAAAAGTAAGTACCTCACAAGGATTTAAGTAGATCTAACCATAGTAAATAAATGGAAGGTTAAAATGAATACTTGGTATAACAGAAGTAACTAACATACTTCAGAAAAACAAACTTTCTATCTTTGCAACTATCTTTCCAGGACCCAACATCTGTGACGAAGAGGCACAACAAAATTAAAGAAAAGTCAAACATCAAATAATACCAAACAAATCTAGACAAAAGAAAGATGAAAACAAAATGAGAAAATAAAGAGAAGAAATGGAATTAAAAATACTAAACTCGAGAGAGCGAAAGATACCATATAAAGAGAAAAGGAACATGAAAGGTAGACAGAGAGGGAAAAACTACCCGAAGATACAAACCATTCGAGGAAAGACATTCCTCTATTCACCAACTAAAGAGAGCACCACGTGCGCGAGAAAATGACGTTGGTAAGTGTGAGAGCAGGAACAGGAAAACGAGTTTGATATCACATTCAAAGTAATTACCAAGAATTTCCAGGGACGCTTATGAAGAGAACGATGGGAGCATAAGAACGTATGAAGAACGAAGGCAAGAATGCATTTAAGAGGCACGAAGTACAAAAGGAGGCATGGAGGAAAGAAAGGCAGCGTTAAGTTAGAATCAAAGGGGCTAGCATCACGAAAAATATTAGGATTCCTGAGAGTAAGATTGAGATTAAACAGACCAACTGAAGAGCTGGAAGACAAATTGAGCATGGTCGGAGACATTCACGACCACGTTCCGATCCAGAAATGATTTCACGGGAGAGAGAAGGGTTTCATTTCGAACTCTCGTCTGTTTTTAAAACAATTAAATATTGTTAGTATGAATTGAAAATATTGTGTAATTATAACAGGAGTACTGATTTAGATGTGACGCGACCAGTGTGTGATAATTAACAATACTCTATACTTTAATGTGGTAATTAATAATATTAGGTGAGGCAAAATTTATACGTTACACTTACATGCTTTCGTTTTGCAACGACCGTTGCAAATATCATGCCACCGGGACCCCGAGACAGAAGAGGAAGAAGAGAAAGAAGGAAAATAACAGTAAGAAGTGGAAGAAGAAGATGAGGAGGAAGAAGAAGAAAAAGAAGAAGAGGAGGAGGAAGAAGAAGATGAGGAAGAAGAAGATGAAGATGAAGAAGAAAATGAGGAGGAAGAAGAAGAAGATGAGAAAGATAATGATGATGATGATGAAGAAGATGAAGAGGAGGAGGAGAAGGAGGAGGGAGAGGAGGAGGAGGAGGAGGAGGAGGAGAAGGAGGAGGAGGAATGGCGCATGGTCCTGGATTTGCTCTTGTAAACGACAGGAGGGTGAGGAGAACGTTGGTTTCAGGTAGACAGTTGTCAGATCCACGATCTCCCGGCACCTAAGGACCGTGGGCAAGCGTGGGAAGACGCGTGTGGTTTCGGGGGTAGAGGCACCAGCTGCGTCTGTCCCGGGTCAGTGACCTCGCGGCGCCCGATTTCGCTCGCACTCACGCGTGCGCCCGCACGCACGCACTTACACTCTGCCACGCCACGCCACGCCACGCCACGCCAGCGGTGCTGGGGCGTGTCGCACAAGCTGAGATGGTCTTCTTGACGGGCTTCATTGAGAAGAATCATAAGGAACATTTATGCCCCTCTTAATGGCCTCTAACACAAAAAAAATGGAAGTGATTGCCATGGGTCTTCCAATTAGGCGTTTAATTAGTTATTTATTCAGTTTTTTAATGTTTGTTTCAACAAATGCAAGGCGTAAATTGCACACATGTTAGCACCCAGTCATACATGTTAGCACCCATTACTCTGTGTTGTCCTCAAGCAATTTAAATGCAGGTTCTACTAATCAACAATCTGAACGAATTATATCTTGCACCAACACCTGTGTTGTCTTGCGCGGGAATGGCCAACAACAAGAATAGTTTATATTTCTCTTTTCAAGACCTTTTTTCTCAAAGAATTTCTTACAACTATTCTAATGCAGAAGAATTAAAATCTTCTGTAGTTATAACAGTATGTTTGAAGAAATTGCAAGCTTTTCAGAGCGCGTATTCAATGTCGAAAAGGCATCGACCGATTACATTTCATTATATGATTAAGTTAAACACAACACTCGTGTATATAAGTGGCGAATTTCATTCAACTTAAACGTAGCCACAATCATAAACTATGAGAAAAAGGTCCTCTTTTTTCTTCATATGTACCTCTTAGTAACTTCAGTTCTAAGTTGGGCACACTGCCCAGATGACGTAGTCACGAAGAGTATCAACAAAAGTGACATATGAATACACACGAAAGTGCATGTATTACTTCTAAGCAAAACGAAAACCCGTGTCAACTCACCCACAACAATAAGAAGAGACCCATGTATTCTTGGACAAACACACGAACACCCAGAAGAAACACGGAGGCATGCGCTCAGACGCGCAAAGTACCGTAGACTTATAAGGACATTTCCACTTATTCACACATGTAATCACACAAATGTCACACACTCACATACATAGGTAATGTATGTGAGCGTGTACAGATATATTGGATTCTGCTTCTGTTCAAGACTGGCCAGATACCATAAAATTGACTTTATACTGACAGATTCATGGAAAAGACTGACAGAGACACGGAGACGAAAAAAAGAAAGAGTGAGGGACAGTGGTAGGGCAAGACAAGAGGCAAAAATAGGCAAAGAAAGACGATGATAAAGTGGGGGAGTTAGGATGGTACAACATAGACAAGTAAGAAAGCAATCACACAAAGCAAGAAGTGGTAGGCAGATGGACAGATAGGTCGACAGTCAGGCCTATCAACCGACCTAGAAAGGCCTACCGACAGATGTAGAGATGTCTACAGACACACTCACGCTTACACAGAGAGAGGCCGACAGGCACACACACCCAAAGGCAGACAGACTCACAGACATACAGACAGACATTGACATTCAGGCAAACACATAGTGAAGCAAGCAAGGAGAAAGGCAGGCAGCCGCTCAGGCATACAGGCAAATACACAAATATACAGGTAGACAGACAGGTTCACAGGCAGACACAGACACACAGGCAGACATGCAGTCACACAGACATACAGGCAGAAAGGCAGACACAGGCAGCCATGCAGACACACAGACATACGGACAGACAGACAGGCTCACAGGCAGACACACCAGCATATAGGCAGAAAGGCAGACACACCAGCATATAGGCAGAAAGGCAGACACACAGATATATAGACATACAGGCAGACACAGACCTACAGGCAGACATGCAGACACACAGCCATACAGGCAGACATGCAGACATACAGCCATACAGGCAGACATACAGCCATACAGGCAGATATGCAGACATACAGCCATACAGGCAGACATACAGCCATACAGGCAGTCACACAGGCAGCCAGGCAAAGTGTTATCCGGGGCGAGGCAGCAGCAGGCGCGTAATCTGTGCGCTGTCGCGCGGGCGTCGTCGCCGCGTGGCGTTGCAGCGCCAACAGAGCACTTAGCGCAATTAGCGGCGAGTCCACACTCCGCTCCGCTCCCGCGCCCACCCACACCATCGCCTCACTCACGGCCCGCACGTTCTCGCTGCCCTTTCATCCTACGCAAACGCAAACTCTTCACGGTCTGTGTAGGGGTACGTGAAGTACTTACATGACGCCTGAATAGTTTATATGTATATTACAAATTTAAACAGTATTACAAATTTAAACTTTTGCAATAAAAATAAACCTTTGCAATAAAATTAAACGAAAAAATATTTCGTAACTTGATATAGTATCACTAAAAATCTGAACGTATTTTTTTTCAAAAATGAATTGTTTTGTGCTCGAATAATTCTGGCTAAAAATGTCTTTGTATTGTCTATTTCCTGCATTATTATTATTATTATTATTATTATTAATCTGATGATTTCTGACGAGAAATGAGACTTGCGGAGTTTCAGCCCTCCTTGTAAGTCGATAAAACTTCACAACCATAATTTTCATCACACCTTTACAAAATAGTTTTCGTAGTAACGAAAATTGTTCAAAACCCCCAATTTTATACCTCATAACAATAAATTAACAATCCAAATGCTCTTTTAAATCGAGTAGAAATGGAAGAACACATCAAAACTGTTAGGGACTACACTCACAGCATCCCCGCCTCTCCGCTTATTAGCCGTCAACTTCATTAAGCGAAGTGTAGTATCACCACCGCAAAACAAGCAAAAAATTCCCGCCGACAGAACATTCATAAAAATGATGAAAAACCTGAGCGATTTTTCAAGAGGAGAAAGAAAGGCCCGAGAGCGTCCCGGTTAAAACAGTTCTCCGCTGGTGACTCTCCCGCCCCCGCATCAGCCTGAGCTCCGATTTCCGACGGGAGCAACGCCCTCGGGCTCGCAAGCGCCCTTCCTTCCTCGTCTGCGTCCGCCCATGCCATTAGCTTCTCTGCGGGAGGGGGGGGGCGCAGGGCGTGGGTCGAAGGGTGGGGTGGGGCGAAGGCGCGAGATGACAGAGACGAAGACGAAGACGAAGAGGGTGACCCCGACGCGAAAGGAAATATTGAAAAAACATCGTTTAAGTGGGGAGTTTGAACGTACGGAAAATAAGTCGGGTAGTAAAGAGATCTAAAGGCAGCTGTTACAGTTATAAACAATAAAGGGAACTTACGTTTAAAACAAAAGAAGAGTTTGAAGAAGAAGGTGAACGATTATTAATTCACTTCTTTAGGTGGAGTTTCAACATTCGGAACGAATTGCAATTTTAAAATGACCCCGCGGTAGGTGTGGAAATTATCACCAAATAAGTAAATTGATTAGCTAATGAATTAACTAAATAAATTTTATAAATAAAAGAAAAGAAGTTAAGACTCACGTGAGTAAAACATTAGTGAGGTGCAAAACAGTGAAGTCATCTGGTAGGTCACAGGGAGATAAGCAAAATGGAAGCAGCCACACAGACTGAAACAATGGCGGAGGCAGAACAATAGTTGCGACTAGTGAATGGGAGCAGCGGGAATGCTGAGGAAATAAATGATGATGACGCTCTAGATAAGGAATAGGCAGTGACATTTGCGAAAGTACAGTTGAGAAGTCAACAAAACTAACGGAACCGGCCAAGATTTATTGCAGGAGGCGTGGTCAGAGTGCAGAAGTGGTGGTGATGAAGGTGGGAAGGGAAGAAAGCGTTACAGCTTTACATGTGAAGATGAGAGTAACGAAACGGACAGAATTTAAACAATGTGAAAACCGCGCCGGGGGTGATTATAGAGGTATATTGAGTGTTTGTGTTAACAGCGTCACACCCCAGTAAAAAAGATAGTACCAGCTGAGGTGGCTCAGGGCATCAACTGCTATCACTGCAGTGCCTCTGACCGGGAGGTCCTAGGTTTTGAGTCCGTACGTGGCAGGATTTTCGACACTACCTAGATAGTTAGGTAGAATTCAACAACTGACTGGCGGCCGGTGCTCTGATCGGTAGTTTTTCATGGTTTCAACAAAGCCAATCCCGGAGAAGTAGCATAAAAAACGGGCCACGAACCGCACGCGATCTTTTTTGCTCTTCCTTGTCCTATCCTCATCCTTGACTTGAACTTCCATGCACTACACTACCACACATGTCCGCAGCCCAGTCGGAACTAACACTTGTCCCTGTTGGGGCGGAGTCCTGCTGGTGGAAGAGAATTGGGTGGGAAAACGCCGCAAGTCGATGTGTAGATCGGCGCCGGATCTCACAGTTCAGCAGGTCAAAAACACCTCCACCTCCCGTGATAAAATCATGTCCTAAAATAACGGGACTAATAACCATAGCGGTTTACGCGCCCAGAAACACCGAATAATACATCAACCTTGATAGTTCGTAGTGATGGCGGGAGTGGTCGCGATGGCGAAAGTTGAGACGGTTACCGCTACGTTTCATGTCGCGAAGAAAAGGACGGGACCAACATGACACTACATGATGGTGAAGACAGGAATGACACGACTACTGCGCCGGCGATGACACAAGCGTGAGTGTGTATGTGAACGCAAGATGTAGACAGAAGCAACAAGGCAGGAAGATCAACAGGAAAGGACGCATGCAGATGGAAAAGAGAAAGAGCAAAGAATGCAAATGAAAGAAAGGATGGATGGGTGAAAGGTCAAGAAAGAATCGCATGAAAACTGGAGTCGGAGAAAGAGGGAAGCAAGAAAAACAAAAGCCGTCGTTTGGATGGAAGGCACTGAATCGTACACAGCGCTTATGAAGTAGACAGGAAGTGGCAGTGATCGCGGATGCGCAACTTCAATTGAAAAAAAAACAAATGAGAGACCGAGGCGGAGTTACAACGTACATCAGAAATAAGCACACGTGTAGCACGAAGACACAAACGAGACAGGGTTGTGAGGAGGGCCAAGTCAGCAGTTGAGGCACCAGAAAGAAAAGGAGAAGGAGATGGAGAAGGAAAATAAGGAGAAGAATGACAAGGAGGAGAAGGCAGCGTCGCGGCGCCTCGGTGCCGCCGCCTTAACCTCAATCTATCACGCGGTATCGCTCATTAAAAGGAGAGCAGGCGCGTCCGTTACCGATTCCATTAGCTGAGTGGCGGAAGCGGCCGGTTGAGGGAGCAGAGGGAGTGGGGGGTGGAGGCGGAATTCGCTCCGCCCTGCGCCACGTGCGCCCCCAGCTGACGACCTCCTCGCTGGGCGCTGTTCCGAAAGAGGCCGAAGGACCCGCATACAAAAAGGAAAAGAAAATATGCGGAAAGGGAATGGAAAGCAAAAAGTGTAAAAAACAAACGAAACAAGAGATATTGAATTAAAAAATAACAAAAGGGAGAACATTACAGTAAAGAAAGAAGAAGAGTGAAAAGAAAAGACAAAATAAAAAAGTAATAAAAAAATAAATAAATATAAAAAATAATAATAATAAAAGAGCCGATCCGGTGGCCGACATCGCTTGGGCAGAAGTGTCATAGCAATCACGGACCGAAGGGTCACGGGTTCGAGTCCCGCCTCGGGCATGGTTGTATTTGGTCCTTTCACCCCTCCACATTACCATATCGTTTCATCTTCACAGTTACCATAACGTTAACTCCAATAGTGGTCGCTACTGACCTACTGTGACCTTAAATAACTAAAAAAAAAATTAAAAAAACAGAAAAGAAAAGAAAAGAAAACAAGTTACAAATGCCACCACAAAAATTGTAAATTGTGGATGATAGAGTGGCGTTATTGCTCTCAAACGAATAATTTGCACTTATTGGTGTTAGAGAGGCGAAGAAATGTCATCACTAAATTGTAAAATGTTCATATCGTAACAAGAGAAAAGAAGGCACAGTAACAACGAATTAAACCATTTTAAATTAATTTAGTGAAATCATTTTTTCATCTTCTCACGGAATGTAATAAGTGAAATTTCTTAATGTAAACAGAAAGGTTTGCTACAAGTTGCATTCGGATTTCCCTTATCACTTAGTAGGAAAATAAATCAGAAATATTCAAAAAGTTCGTGATAAAAGTAACAATTGAATTGACTGTCTTGATTTTTAACTATTCATTTTATATACTATTTAAATATTTTTATTTGATTCAAATAGGAATTGATGAGATGCGAATGAATTATGTAAAATCTATGGAAATAAGGTACATACCCAAGTATCATGGATTAAACACATGGAATCTAACTCGTCGTTATGATACTCGGATATGTATCCTATTTTTATAGATTTCACATTGTTCATTTTATCATATTTACTCATTTGTATCTCATCTTTTCACTTATTTAGTGCCATTTCGTACGTTAATTATGTTGGTAAACCTCTTTCACTTTCTGTAGAGCCACTAAAGATTGGATAAAATTATTCCCAAAGCACGTCCACGGCTAATATTTTTTAATATTAAATTATATACCAAATCCACTTTCTGGACTTTCATCATTATGGATTATGGATTAAAATCTCTTCCGCCAGCCCGGAATTTATGTTTTTATTTATCGTGAAATGTTCGCGCGGAAATTCGTGACGCCGCGTGCGCTTTCGCCCCACTGTGCGACGCGGCTACGCAGTGGGGCGCTGCCGTCGCGCTCTCGGGCCAGATAAGGCGCACAGTCATTCATTACTTATGGACGAAAGTGCTCCGTTTCCCTGAAAGTCTCGTGCTTATCCACTGGAACTTTCTATCCAGAGCACTCCCCAGGAAGCTTTCAACAGCACGATCTCTTTTAGGACGCGCGAATACATTTTATTGGACCCTTCGCTTCGACAGCAGTCATTTCAAACACTTTCGTATTCGCTAGACTTTTGTAGAATGATACCTCACAGTAAAGAACGATTAAAGCATTCATTTTCTGGATAAAATGTTCATTATACTTTTATCATCATCATCAGAAATAATTCCCTGACATTCTCTGTGGCCATTAAAGATAGTTCTTGATTTTGTACTCAGAGTCATCTTTTATTGTTTCAAAGAATGATTATTCCAGGTAATCATTAATGATTATTAATATTCGAAAAGATTGCCACAAAAGCAAATATTTTGAGCTTTTTGTTACCCTTGTGGATCACCTCTGAAACTCTACTGATATTTGTCTCGCAAGAGATCCACTCATCAAGAAGCATAACGACAAACATGTCCACATTCATTTCTTAATATTTGATTTCCAATTTGTCTTACTGTTTCACTTTCTCAAAGAGATCCCTTCGCTCTTTATACTCGAAGTCTCTAACCAGATCTGAAGCCGCAAAACGTTTGACTGTGACCGGAGAGCGAGTTGCTTCCACTCGCAACATACAAAGAGCTTGAAGCCCTGAGCATTTCTCGAATCTGCCATTCCCTTTAAAATAATGAAAATGGCGGCGATGGTGAAGGAGACATAGGCAGCGGTAGATAAAACTGCAAATGAATAGGAAGCCCATACAAATATTTCTATTATATTAAACATCAGCAGTTTTTAATGTTTTCGTCATCATTCTGAGTCGGCATAGGTACGCAAAGTCCATTTTGCCGTGCGCGTAACTCAAAAAAACACTTTCCAAACAAACAGTTAATGTAAGTGCTAGTTTCCAGGCATGAGTGCTGAAAAAAAACTTCAATACTTGTGTGTTTGATTTTTAATAATACCAGTGATTCTAGTGCCGCTATTGCTATTTATGATGTAATGATACTATTACGAGTACTATGAAGACGCTTCCCAGCGAGTTCATTAAAGTATCCATGACCATGTTGATTCTATAAATTTAAGGCACTGTAAAAGTCAATATTAAATAGTCATTGTGTAGTCACATTTATTTAAGTCTTCGGAGGTTGCTGACGGGGAAATGTAAGGCGCATGCCCCCTCCCCCAAATTAAGGAGATCCAGATATTCTAATTTCACTTTTTTGCCGGTGTAGGTGGCTCAGGGCACCAACTGATATCTCTGCAGTGCCTCTGACGGGGAGGTCGTAGGGTTCGAGTGCCAATGGTTCTGGTAGTAGGATTTTCAGCACTAGCTTCATGGCTAGGTCGTATTCAGCAGTTGTCTAAACGAAAAATCTAGCGGATGGTTTCTCAGCTCGGTGACTTTTCGTGGTTTATCCGATCAACACCAAGTGAATGTCAGAGCAGAACCGTAACAAAAGGGCCACGAACCGCGCGCGATATTTCCTTCCTCTTCCTTGTCCTATCTTCATCCCTTATGTACACACATTTACTTAGACTTACATACATTACACTACCATACATGTTGAAAGTCCAGTCGGGAGTTTCAAGTTTACCTCCAGCTGGGGCGGTACCCTGCTGGTGGGAGATACATGGTTGGGGGAACTCTATCAGCTGACGATAAGCCGGCGCCGGATCTCATCATCCAGCGGGGGAAGATCACGACCACCTCCCGCGATTAAACAAGCACTACACTCCCGGAACTAATGACCTTAGCAGTTGCCGCGCTCGAAACCACTAATCAACCAAAGGAGGCTCAGGTCGGGTGCTTAGAGCGTGTCGCGGCTGTGGCGGTGCCCTGCTGCTGGAAAATACCTGGTTGAGGTAAACCCCGCTATCCAACGTGTAAGTCGGTGCCGATTCTCACCATCCAACAGTGGAAGATAACCGCCACCTCCTACGATAAAGCATGCACTACGCTTACGGTATCAAGGATTTTAGCAGTTGACGCGCCTGGAAACACGGAATTATCAATCATTTTTACTATAAACGCCAACAATAATTTAAGTCGACTAAAACTACTCATCACCCTCGCGGATAGCTGATTGGTCAGCGTGCTCGCTTTCAATGACGTCGCCCTGGGTTCGATTCTGGAACAAGATTACAGTGTGCGTTTTCCTTGCAATATCCCAGTAAATGTTGCGTGTGACGGGGAGAAAACTCACTTCTGAGGTTGAGAAGACCAGAACACAGCGTAGGGGTGCCTACGTGTTAACCACATGTATCCCGTAGTCCGAGATACCACTGGTAGGCCCATGGCCGGGACACCGCTGGTAGGCCCAGGCGTCGTCCAAGGCTATTGCGCCAAGTACATACAAAACTAGTTAGTTAGTTAATGCCTTATTTTACGTGGCGAGACTCGCGCCATCAGGCCCGCTCTTCCGTCTAACCACGCAAATTTCGCTACGCTCCTCTCACCACCTAGCGGAGAAAGGAGGTATTCTTGGGCGACGAAACAGGCGAATCTCAATTTTGCTCAGAGGCTTCTATTAGGCTTGAGGTTTTACATGCAGTAAATCTACTACATGGGACAGCCGGCTTTACTTCCCTATCGGAAGGAAGGGGGACGAAGGATTTTTTCGCCCTTAAAAATCCACGGCTTCGATCGGGTTTGAACCCGCAAACTCGGGTGCAACAGTCCGGTACGCTGACCGTTATACCACCGAATTCGTGTACTGCGTAGCCGCGACGTGGCGCTGCCGGCCCCGCTTCAGCTGCCGGGGTTGGGGACCTGCTCCGCCCGCGACGTGCCACAGCTCTTCCCGCGCTTCCCCGTCGCGTGAGGCGACGCGGCGCGGCGTCCCCGTTGGGTTCACAGGGCTGGCGGCCTTATCGCCCTTGGCAGCTCGCTTCCCATCGGGTTCGCCTTCAACTGTACTCGGGCGCTACCGCACGCTCGGTACTTTTAATTGTCGGAAAACCGAACGGGAAAGCGGAAGCTGCTGGCGCAGCTGATGCGTGACGACGGGGAGAGTCCGTCGAGAACACACAGAAAAAGTTCGGGGCGATTGAGGCGGTAATATTGTTTACAAACGAACAGACGGATGTTTTACGTTAAGAAAAATTCTTACTCAAAATTGGTGTAAAAGGTGTAATTTGATCTAAATCTTGAGATAGAATTTTTGCAGTATTACATAATTTTCTCTATATTCCCTGTATGAAAAGATAAAACAGGTTAATTTACACATAACTACGAACACTTGGAAATCAACTTCCTCTATGTATGTGTATAATTAATATCTTCGTCATCTATACTTTGCGTACCTATACCGTGCAAACTTGTAAGTTTCCGTGAATTAGCACTAAAAATAACGTATGCAACTCGTACGAAAGTGTCTTTGGCGGACTCATTTCAAAATGCCGGACTATGCTCCCATCGCCGCCTCGTCCGTCAACATTTCATTTGTACACCAAAAACTCGTTTCTATACTAGTTTCGTAAATAACAATACATCCGATTTCGGATCCACATATCATATGAATGACGTTGTTTCCGAACACAGTTTACGATTCCCAGAAGTATGCAGGGTGTGCGAGAGCGACATCTGAGGAGAGTGTCACGTGGGAGGAAGCGTCTTCCAGCCTTTCACCATCCCGATAACGGGCGCCAGCGAGACAACTGGTGCACGCAACGGGACTCGAACCGGGGGCGTGGCGGCGGGCGATGCGGGCGCACTTGCCAGCTCACCCCGCGCTGCCCCTCCCTGCCATTTCGCTCTCCGCTACACTGCGGCACAGTATGCACCCTTGTGGCACGCCAGGGTTCACACATGCATTCTTTATTTCCTGCATATAGTACTATTTCTCTCGACAGCATTTTTTCTTAATTACATTCGTTCAATTGAGCTTCATCTTTTCTTGGGTTGACATCATTAAGATGCTCAAAATAGCATCGAAAAGTTGTTGTCCATTTATGAAAATAACTTTGAGAACATTAGCGTCTTTATAAAAAAATCAACAACAATAATTTGGTTATTAATTTCATTACTATTACTCTAGAATAAGTTTTATTTATTGTCAAAAAGAGACAAAACTGCACATGACGTATGGGGGAGGGGAAACTATCTGTGCACAATCTGTTGAACTAAGGAATCCCTGCCCTCTCTTTTTACTACATAGAGTTGAAATTTGAATGAAAGTAGCAATGAGAGCTGTTGGCAATAATGATTATTCCTGTTTTCTAGAGACTACTTACATCGGCAAACGTATTTAATTGTAAGGTACTGCAGACTAAATAATTAAATACCCGTCCCCTCTAAGCCCCAACCCTCAGGAATATTGAACAGTTATTCCGGATATCCCGGTAGTGAAGATAACCTAGGGAAACCCTCCATGAACATTTAGTTGTTAATAAGCACTATAAATGTGAGAGAAAATTTTTATTTCACTTCGATTTGATTAATACAATAAAGTTATGAAATTAACAGATCACCAACCGGGGGATGAGATAGTGCATACTAATTGAAATAAATTGGATATAAACGCGAAAATGTTGAAGGAAAGAGCGTTGCGATGAAAATGAACTGCAAATACTTCACGTTAATAGATAAACTAACATATGAATATAAAATAATTCAAGCATATCTAGAGATACTTTTTCAGAGGCATTTGACTTATTTCATGAAAATGAAACAGCTTCAACCGTTTACAAAAAATATGATTGAATAATGAATGTACCTGTAGGTATTGTATTATTTTAATGCGTTATGTACATAGATTTATGATTCAAATCTCTTCGCATCCTTCAACGACCATAATTGTTAGGAATGTTTAGATTGCACTGCACGACATGCTAGATTCTCCAGTGTTAAGAAAGTTCCGTTCTACCTCCGGTTTGTGCGAAAGAACACGTAACTGCCACGTCTTGCTCGTTTCTCACGAACAAAAATTCTGGGAGCCAAACATAATAGTTTGTTTATTCACATTAATTACAATTCGAGTTTTCTGGTGACTGACCTTTCACGATTCCCATATATTCTAATTTTTATTCAAATAATCAAGAGTGGATGAATAATGACTGTGAAGTAAGGAAGTAGGTATAAGCAGAATTGCAATTCTTTTCAAGAGGTTCATTACGTAAAGCCTTCAAAAAGAATGAAAATTTACTGGAAAGTTCAATGCTCGTAAATAACAATACCTTTTCTGAAGTCTGGAGTCCACAGAAAGGATGACAATTTACAAACAGAATGATCACCAGTTTCGGAGTCCTCGAGAAATGACTTTAAAAAAATTATTTTATTTAATTCTGAATGAGAGAATTCTTCTGAAATTACAAATGTATTATATTCGTCACAATTTACATATTCGTGATATTACACTTCTCAATTTCCAACGTAAATACTTGTAAAATAAAGATTACTTCTAAGAATCAAAGACGTTGAACACCAGTGCTTAAAACTATTTTTGTTTTGTTTACACCGCAGGAGAAGAAATTAAAAATTAGCAAGAAGAGTAAGTGTAGCGCATATTTGAGAAGCCGATTTTAAAATGTAGATCTCATGAATATTCTTTACTTGCACCGATTGAAAAAATGGAAAACTTATTTAGTCTTTACCTACCTAGCGTTTGTCTCACGAGAGAAATAATGTGGACGTGGGGAAACACCACTTCACAAATTCTAGTTCAGTGTTCAGTCAAAGTTAATTATAATTTAAAATATCCTAAATGAAACCTTCTGCTAACGTAATAGAATATAAAATGAGAGCTCTAGTCAAAAATTCCATTACCTCCAGGTACTTTCATACATCACGCGCTACTTTCTCGGTGAACTGAAATGAGAAATAAGAAATTCAACACGTTTGTACTTAATGCAAGCATCTCAAAGAATACTACCTGCAATAGTCCGAAGAGAAAATCAAACATGTGCACTACTTCTTTGGCACACTCTGTAACGTTAAGGTCATCGTTTTCATCACAGGTGATGAAAGATTTCTGCCCGTGAAGATTAGCGAACTTCGCGTTGAATTCAACTGACTCCCAAATGATGTACGTACACTTTCCAGCAGATGGGAAAATCGTAGGGAAGGTCGCGATCCCAAATTTGTTTCCATCCAAAATGTAACTGGAAACGCAATCTGCAATAAATGCAGGCAGCATAAACGCAGCCAAGCGTAGCCGGGAAACGCGAGCCAGTGCGGGGCGAACGGGCGGGCTGGGCCTCGGAGTGGGGGGGGGAGAGCAAAGGTGGGACACTTAAAAAATCAATAAATAGAACCAACAAGATTACGTATTGAACTTCCAACGCCAATTTATTTGAATGACAAACCACGGAACGAGTCAATGGGGTTTTAATGATTTAGCATCGATCGCATTAACGCTAAGTGATGTCATATAAGGAAATATGGCAGTCATTCCGTGATATTTTGCAGCAAGAAATTTGCTTAATGAACTCTGTATCCTGAACGGTTCGTCAGTTCTGTACGTGCTGTATCTTGCAGATCTCAAAGATTTCAACGGCTGTCGAATTGAAAATGAGACCATGTTTTCTTACTTGGACGATAATCTTGCCCACACAGTTTTACATTGCTCGTCATTTACGTTTAATCTCTTGTTCCCTAGTCTTCCTGGTGCCGACAACGCACGACGAACATGGAAGAGGTGTCTGGAGTAAACAACTCCTTCATCCTTCTGCTGTTACCTAACAGGCAAGGTGCCCGTCGTATTTCTCCGACGATGTTTGCGCTCCTGGATGTTACCACCTCAGACTTTGTGCCTGAGGAGTCAGGAGTTTAGAACTTGTCCCGCCTGAGGCAGTGCCCAGCTGATCTCCAGTGATGAAAACATGCACTACACTGATTATTTCGCGTTTCTTGGTGCGTCAACTACAATGGTCATTAGTTCAGTTCGTATCTGTGGAGGATCCTGCAGAAGGAAGGACTGGAAATCAATTTTATATGCAACAGTTGGGTGCAAATAAGGCGTATATTCTAAAGGAAACCCACATTTATGTGAAATAGTCGCAAATATTTATTACGTTTGAACATGTTGAATGAATGGTTTAGAACTCGTTGGAAGCTCATTTTCACGAATTTCTATCTTTGCGTGAGTTCTAGTTCAGATTATTTTTGAAACTAGGTTCAAATTTTTCATTTGTGATTCAGTTCTTTAGTTATCTAGGGATATATTGTCGGATATCATTAAAATTGTTCTAATGTGAAAGCTGCCACTCTGTTCCTGAGTCAATGGAGTTTTATATTTCAAGTTGGTTGTTTCGTCTTTAACGAATTCGAACGTATTTTTTTAGTTGCTAAACGAGATATTCTTCGAGGACTACTTCTAAGAGACGAAATTCGCTGTGACACACGATACTACAAATTCTGATGACTTAATTGCAGGCATCAATGCGAAATTCTAATGCATTGTAACAGTAGACAAAGCGTGCGGCTCCTCATTCTCTTTAAAAGGGCAACTGAATGGATGCGCTATGCAAATCTTTAGCAGAAGCTAACAATTACATTGTTCGTCACGGCTCCGCAATGGAAGAGTAGAGTGTTTTATGGAAATCCTATTCCTGCACGCAAACTCGTAAGCATTTTGAAGCTCGTAAGCTTTGTTTTTTCTTGCCGTGTCGGAGAAACCTGTGATCACTGTCATTTTTCTCAATATCTTCTGTGATTTGAGAAACGATATACAATTCATAGTGAAACAGATTGAACAATAGGTTTTTATATGCAATTATATTTCGATTTTTTTATACAATTGTTTTATTTATAATCAGGCTTGGGATTAAGAAATGACAAAATAGTCACCTATTCCCAGTAGAATACTTGCTTCGCTAAGCGATAGTTGTCTGGCCTCGCCGTTCAGGGGTGCGTGTTGGCATAATATGATTCAATAGCACATAGTTTGGTGGGTGAAGGGCATTCAAGTTAGTTCGTGCTTGTATGAGAGGTATGAAATCGGAATGATTTAAGTAAACATGCAAAACTCCATTATTCAAAAAACTCCATTGCTCAAAAGGCAAAATGGGGTGTCCAAGATTTCAAGTGCAAAGAGTTCTCGTTTAGATAGAAATTGAACAATTCAAAGTAATAACAAGCAATGAATTGGTCTATGGATTTCAAATATCGATTTAATGACGTTTTTACAAAGAACGATTTGAAAGAGTTAACAAATCGAATAAAAAGGAGCGTAATGTGGAATACGTATACTCACTATCAACGATTCAAAAAAGTCTTCAACTGGCATATATGATACCTTAGGCTTGAAAATTTATTGCAATATTTCATGAGGAAATGTTTTGAAATGCAGTGGATCTAGAGCAGTCGACACAAAAAAAATTCATTAGGAACGATTATTTGCTTTTTTAACATATACAATTTCCCAGACATCAAACGATTTAAAATGCAAACGTGCAACGTCTTTCCAGAATATTCCCTACGCAACTCTTGGTCAACAAACCGCATGACAGGCTACTGAAACGAGCAACCCCAAGCACCTTGAGAAGAGATTAACGGCCACAAGCCATGCATTATCACCAACTCATTTCTGTTATTACCTCCTCGCGACCTGAGACGTCGGTCGGTTCAAGAAGCGATTGGCAACGCGAGATTGCGTGCATGATGTTTCGTTGCTCTCCCAAAGAGACTAGAGAACAGGAGGTTAAAAGTTTATGTCAAGGTGAAACTGAATGTATGAAAAACGTGCCCAGCGAAAGTACCCAAAATTGTCGCATCTACCGAATATAAAAACCTGACAGTTTTAGAATTAAAAATGATTGTACGTCACCAGTAGGACAAAGTATTATGATATACTGAAGTGTTTTGATCCTTATAACGCTGTCTTAACAATCTTACGCAATCTGCGAAAGATTTGAAAAAAATTATAACTGACATGTTGCTAGGTGCGATATTTTAAATTTCAGAGAATATTCGTAAAAAAAAATAATCATCTTTTAAAATGGTAAAGAAACGCTGTTTTTAACTTCCCTGCGCATTATTCGTTAACATTTATCATGAGCTCTTTAACCTGAGTGTTTCTTGCAGCTTTCAACATGTTTTCGAAATGTTTGCTCCCCATTAACTGTCAATCGATGATGCCTTATTTTACGTGGCGAGGGGCAGGCCATCACGCCTACTCTTCCGCCCGACCACACAAATTTCGCTACGCCCCTTTCGGTAGCTAGCAGAAACAGAAGTTATCCATCGGGCGATGCAACGGGCGATTTAAATTTTGCTCGGAGGCTTCTTTTAGGCTTGAAGATCATTTACATGCAGTAAACCTACAACATGAGACAGCCGGCTTTACTTCCCTTCCGAAAGAAGGCACGCGAAGGATTTTTTCAACCTTAAAAATCCACGGCTTCGATCCGGTTTGCACCCGTAAACTTGGGCGCAACTTTGTGATCTTAATTACAAAATTAAGTAATGTAGTGTCACATTTGCACCGCTTTCGCCGTAAGAAACTTTACTACTATCTCAACCTCGGACGAGCTCCCTCAGCTTCTAGCGAGAGGCGCGATCGTGGAGCTCACATGGCCGCCATTTAGCAGAAACAGAAGGTATCAGTCGGCGTCGAAATAGGCGGTTTAAATTTTGCTCGGAGCTTCTTTTAGGCTTCAAGATCTTTTACATGTACAATATACAACATGAGAGCGCCGGCTTTACTTCCCCTCCGAAGTATGGCGTATGAAGGATTTTTTCGCCTCCAAAAATCCACGACTTCTATCGGGTTCCACCCGCGAACTTGGGTATAACAGTCCGACACGCTAACTTTATTCCACCGAAGGCGCAACTTTGTGAGCTTAACCACAAAATGAAGAAACGTACTGCCACATTTCGCACCGCTTTCCCTGCAAGAGGGACTACTTCAATCTCAACTCGGGACGCGTTCCGTCTGCTTCTAGCGAGAGGCGCGATCGTGGAGCTCAGATGGCCGCCATTTAGCAGAAACAGAAGGTATCAGTCGGCGACGAAATAGGCGATTTAAATTTTGCTCAGAAATCTCTTATAGGTTTGGATTGATTGATTGATTTTTTCGTGTTTCCGGGCGCGTCAACTACTTCGGTCATTAGTCCCGTTAGTGTAGTGTATGTTTTTTCAGGAGATGGCGGTGATCTCGCTGGATGGCGAGATCCGGCACCGACCTACCGTCGGCTAGTGGGGCTTCCCCCTAACCTGGACTCTCCCACCAGCGGGGCACCGCCCCAGCCGGGACAAGCTCTAAGCTCCCGACCGGTCTCCCGGAATATGTGGTAGTCATCAGTGCATGTTAGTGTAAGTGTGTGTGGAGGAGAGGATTAGGGTTGAGAGAGGAAGGACAGATCGCGCGCGGTCCGTGGCGTTTGGTAGGAATTTTTCTCGCTACATTCGCCTGGTGATCGGAGAAACCACGGAAAACTACCGATCAGAGCAGCCGCCGCTAAATTCTCCTCCAGACAGCAGCTGAATTCGACCTAGCTGAAAAGCTAGTGTCGAAAATCCTGCCGCCGTCAGGACTCGAACCTAGGACCTCCCGGTTAGAGGCGCTGCAGTGACATCAGTTAATGCACTGAGCTACCGCTACCGATCTTATAGGTTTGGAGATCTTTTACATGCAGCCAATATACAATAAAGTACAAACAGCTTTACTTCCCCTCCGAAGTATGGCGTATGAAGGATTTTTTCGCCTCCAAAAATCCACGGCTTCTATCGGGTTCCACCCGCGAACTTGGGTATAACAGTCCGACACGCTAACTTTATTCCACCGAAGGCGCAACTTTGTGAGCTTAACCACAAAATGAAGAAACGTAGTTCCACATTTGGCACCGCTTTCGCTGCAAGAGAGACTACTTCAATCTCAACCTGGGACGCGCTCCGTCTTCGTCAGGCGAGAGGCGCGAGCGCGGGGCTCATCTGGCTAATTGACGGAGACGAGGCGGCGGCGGTGGCGGCGCCGCGGGCGACGGCGGAGCGGATACGGCGGCTAACGAGGCGAAGCACGCACGGCGGCCTGCGCCGGGGCTGGACGGCGATCCTCGGCCGTCACCCCACCTGCAGCCTCCCAGACATTCATCTAAAACCTACACTGGCAGAAATTACATTAAATTCAATTTAGATTTAATGGACGACTGTAACGTCGTAGACTCTTTCAGCCCTTTATGAGAGACGGTCTCGCCTGAGGAACATGACAACAGATTACCATGGTGCATATCAACATATGAAGGTTGTTATTAGAGAATCATCATCTGTTTTCTGCAAACGACACGCGGATGATATATGCTCTGTACAAATCTTAAGCTATCCTTGTATATTATGTACAAATTAAATGTACATAGTTGAGAATCCTGTCGTCTTTACTCATCACGACGCTACACGACTGTACACGAATTTTAATGTACATTTTACATTAAAGGGATATTCATGTACTTGTATATTAAAATTAATGCAATTAAAATCAATGTAGATTTAATGTACGACTGTTAACTTACTTGTCTACATTAAATTTAATTGTACACGTATAAATTTAATGTACACGTACATTAAAGTTACTGTGTGTTCACATTACATTTAATTTCCGTACTTTACTTAAATTTACTTTCATGTACTTTATATTAAATGTAATGCAGAAATTTCGGACAGTGTACGCTAGATGCAATGTAGAAACCACACAATGACTTCTAAAACATTTGTAAGAATCACTGTGAACGATTTCGAGATTCCCATCACTAATAGCCAATCAGGGTGTAGTATTTGTTTCCTATTGGGGTTATGCTTGTGTATATGCGTTACATACATGCATATACGTGATTGCACGTATATAAGTGCGTGATTAGCTCTCTCTATGGGTTAGAGACGCAGTGTCGAATTCACTTTAGTGGCCACGAGTGTTTTTTCCAACAACCAGGATGAACACATCTGGGCACTATGCATGTGTATTGTTTTCCAACATATTATAAATAACACTTTCTTCAATCCTCCACCATTTTTAATTTGTTTCGGTTTTAAGACGACATGCCTGCCTGACAATATTTCGTAAATGAGAGGGCTAAGATTTTCACGTGTTCTTATCTAAGATAATTGACAAAATGGCATAAATTGGTCCAACTAGATAAAACTTAATGACGATATTTCTTTGGCTGAAATGTAAAATGTGTCGAATATATCTACTGGAAAGCAAATCTACGTTTGGCCTCCAAAGTAATAGAAGACGCCAACTCCTTGAATTATCAAGACACTTACGGGAAAATCCCAAACAAGATGGAAGTACCCCGTAATCCACAAACGAACTATTGTTTTTATCCTTTCTCCACAAATCTTCTCTTTCTTCGAATGAATCCATCCAGAGTCTGTTGAGAAACATTTTTCCAACAGAAAGCGTCTCTAATACATCCGGTTAACTTGAGCTCCTTAACTTGAGATTTGTTGACTTCTCAAATCTTCCAATAATTGTCAGGTCCAGGTGCAGTCTCGCAGTCTTCATTGCTGCGAACTCCACTGTCGCCCGAAGTCCTTCAACAGCGTTTCGTGGGTCAGAAGGACGACTCGTAAGTGGCAGGGAAGCGAGAGGCGACTGGTAATTCGGCCTTCACGTTGCCATAGTCGGCTCGCACAAGCGTAGGCTCCCTCTTGCACGTTTATCTTGAGAGGTATGGAGAGGTACGGAGAAAACACGCAGCTTTACACTGTAGATGAGCCACTGAAAGGACACACACTTCACTGGCCCATATTCAACCGGCATCATGACAAGGGAATTGCAGATACAATGGTAAAATGACTAGGTAAAAAATAAATGCCAATGCGAAAATTTGGAACTCGAAGAAAAGAACAGATCTTAGGAACAATTAATTTAATTCACTCTTCTACAAATGAAATGAGAAGAACTATTGAAGAGTTCATGCGTTTATCATGCTTGGGAAAATTGAAGGTAGGGATGGAGAGAACGAAGAATAAGAGAAATACATTATGAGAGAAAAACGAAATATTCTGCCTATAGAAAAAAACGTATCTTCAGATTTATAAATGCGTAAATGAGAACAATAAATGGAAAAAACAGATGTATACTTTGTTTATGAATAGTTTCCTCACTTCACACTCATTGAGAAATATTTAAAACATTTTTCATTAATAATTACAATTTTAAATTTATCGTCTAAAATGTACTTATCGTTTGTTATGAAAATAAATAAACATTTAAATTGTTTATGAAAGGAAATACACGATTGAAACGATTAATTATAATAACTTTTTTGATATTTATTTCTTTGTTACACAAAATTATCCTTCTCAAGGGCCTGAATTACAGATATACAATTTTTGAGAACTTATATAAAGAATAGTAAGATAAGAATGTTAACAATTTAAATTCACAGAAATTGGAAACTAAGGTTATTCAGAAAGGGTCCGTCAATAGAATCTTATAATTAATTTAAAAAACAAGGAAATAGTAAGAAGATATATTATTAAGGAAATTATGGAGGAGATAGTATGTGTAGAATATCTAGAATACACACCTAATAAAACTAACTCTCGACCTCAGTAATTATGTCTTTGGTTTAGCGGTGAATTGTCGTTGGCTTCTACATAATTGAAATGATTCAAGGCGTTATTGTCAACAATACTGTTTATTTCAATAAGAGCAGCTTTCGATGGCTTAGCCATCATCAGTTTTCTACTGTCTGGGAGCCACAAAAACGACAAAAACTAGTCGTTCAATTATAATGTCTCCAAAAATAATATAATTATGAAAACCATGAAGTTTCGATTAGATAAATAAAACAGCGTTAATGTGTTTCGATTTACGATATATCAAATCAACTTAGTTCTAAGACAGGTACGATCCTTTGCGTTACCCAAAAATATTTATTTACCCATATCAAGGCAAAACCATAATAACAGACAATAGGCGCAATAATAATGCAATAATCAAGTGTTTGTATGTAAATAATAGTCAAATCCAACTCTCTTTGACCTTTTTAGATGCAAAAATTTAAGAGAGATCTAACAGCATTGAAATAATAGTAACACTGAAGAATAAAATATGTCCAAACCTGCTCTGTAATAGAACATAATTGACTAGATTAACTTGGATCGTATCAGAAGCATTAAACTTATTGCGGTAAACAATGGTGCAACATAAAGGGGATGCGCTTAGCAAACCTGAAAGCGAGCTCTAACGCCTGCTAATAGAACTCTCAGGAGCCATTTAACGAAAGGGAGTTTCCCGTGAGAAGCGCAATAGATTCGATCAAAGGCTCTCAGAGAGTAAGTGGCCCTAAGAGAATTCGGTTTCGTAACAGTGAACGTGGCTCGAGAACGAACGACGTTCCGGTTTACGAAGATGAAAAGACCGCTCCCTCCTCTAATTGCTAAACAATGGACTCTGCCTCAACGGACTGCGAAGTGGGGCGTGCTAAATGCTGATTTCGATCTTCCGCTTTCTTAACTGTTTCATGAGTGCGTAGAAAGATGCAGCGTTCTCTGGGAGAATTCTAGTCAACAGTGCATGTGAATACTACATTTCATCTCGTCACTTAGATCAAATTACTTAATACGCGATAACATATATTCCACAGCGGGGAAAGGGTAGTGATACTGCAGAAGACGTTGTTGAAATGAACATTTTTCTCAGAGAAGATGTCAACATTTATGTATTTCAAATAAAACAATGGAATCCAATTTCTGTATTTTTACAGAAATCAAGCGAAACATTAAAGAATATGAAATGACTAACAAAAATATATAATGAACACAATAATGCATTTAATAGAAATTATTTCAAAATAACTTTAAAAATTTTAAAATATTAAAATTTTGAAATACTTCAAAATAACGTTTTTCAACTTTTTTTCAAATGCAGTAAAAAACAACAGGAAACAAACAATCATCTTCCATTTCCTATAATATAGTGCATATGTAAACTTGTTGCAAATGATAAAAATTGTTAAAACATAAAAACTTAAAAATTATCATTTAATTCATAGAATTAAATAGAAATAGGGGCATTCAATTACTTTGATTACTGTGACATGATATCAGGCCATGAAAAATGTATTCTCTAAAGAACTGAGAAGAGGACATTTTCCTTGTAACTTTTTAAAATTATAACAATATTCCATGTTGGAAATATCTTTCAAGTTGATTTATCTTATTAGTTCTCTAAGAAGATACGTGTTTCATAAATAAGTTCAGATTAGTTTTGTGTAATATTAAAGCCAACTACAAGATGTCTGAAAGCAACACCTTTCGTAAGTGAAAACACCTCACACTTTTCCATGTAATAACATTATCATCTTGCAGTTCTAGCATCTAGTATCATCCGCGATCCTACCCTTTATGACCACGCACAACCAAGATAAACACCGAACGAAAATAGTATTCGTAAGTTACCTAACAAGTTTGTGAAAGAGGTTAAAAGTTAGTACACCCCCACCCCCACAAAACAACCATCTTATCCTATGTGCTAATTGTGCTACTGTGCGCAAAAATATTCGCTGAGTTTCAAGTTCTCCCATTTTCTTGGAACGAGATCATATAATAATAATAATAATAATAATAATAATAATAATAATAATAATAATAATAATAATAATAATAATAATAATAAAATTGTCTTTATTTGTGGCGAGATCATAGCAGTGGTTTGTCTTTTCCTTTCATTGCACGAAGAATGATCATGATGGTGGATGACAAAAGAATCGTATTATGGACAAGAATGATGTATGTAGGATGCACGGTGCTACGAGAAGCCAACCACGCCCCAACCTCATGGTGGAAACAGTCCTACCCCAGGAGGTACTCGAACCTGCCGCCTTCGGCTCCGCGATCTTGGAAGCTGCCCCAAGCCCCTGCACCACCTATGCGATGCCTATGAACCTTGCAACAGCAATGTGAAGAATAATGGAACAAAACCCGGAGTAGCAAGTTAATTACGATGTGCGTGGAAAACAGAGTATCGGACTGATTGTTTGACATGACCTCATCGGACCCTCCCCAGCGGGCACTGTGGAACCAAAAAAATGATTTTGGCGGTTGCGCTGTAGTAAAATAGGACACGCCATCTGAAGCACGAGGCCGGCGACGCCTGAGCCGCGCGGGCCCCGCCCTACGCGCTGCTGCAGCTCCAAGGGCGCGGAGGCGCGTGGGAGCCCTCGCTCGTATCGACCAGCAGCGGCGCCGCACAGCCCCGCGGGGGCAGTGGGGGTGGGCGGGGTGACGGGCGTAGTGCAGGTGACGTCAATATGTGGGCAGGACTGGCGAGGGGATGAGACGAATGCAACAAAGCAACTCACTGGTGAGGCTGTGAGTGAGGTGGGAGAGTCGGCCAGGGTCGAGGAGATGGGAGCTGGGGTGGTGGTGAAGAAGGTAAGAGTCAGGATAAACGGGTAGAAGACGAGAGTGTGGTCAGGATGAATCAGGATCGGTCTACAGATTAGTGGGGTCGTCGTAGGTGAGGGCGTAGGTGGCAGAGGAATGGGCGGAGGAATGGTAAGGGATTGTGAGGGTGGAGGTTGTGGAGGGGATGGCGGGGGCGGAGTTAGTGACGAAGGGGATGGCTAGAACGGAGTTGGGAGTTAAGGGGCGAAGTGGGTGGAGGGAGGGGGCTGGGGTATAGAGGGCGGCGGACGTGCGGGAGAGGCGGGGATGGAGGGAACCAAGAAATGCTGAGATCCGTGATGGTCACTGGGGGCGGGGGGATGGGGGGCGGCGTGGACCAAGAACGGGGAAAGGGCTGCAGGAATCAGAGCAGGAAGGTCTGAATAATTTGAATTGGAAAGAACTGGTGACGGCTACAACGAGCAAATTGTCTAAACTCGCCCACAACGGAAATAGCAGGGATTGCGGACCATTAATGTGCTTTTAAAAGTTGTTTTGACCTTGTTAAATTCACGACATGCATTAATTCAATCGAGATAAAAATGTCCCAATGAGTTTAGCCCAATTCAACATTGGAGTACACATGGTAAACGCATTAAAGCTTCCGTCGTTTTAAAGGAAAAGAGCAAAGCTTGAGAATGAACGGAAAGGGACGTAGAGATCTAAACGTCAAGAGATTAAAGTTGTCATGAATATTCTTCAACACTCACTTGCTAAACAAATTAATATGTAGAATATTTTTATTACATATTGTAATACATTTAACTGATTTAATTTCTAGAGCGGAAGTACTAGATGTTATTACTCTATCTTCAGAACGGAACAGTTTGGATTCTTCGAAAGAGCTTGACACTCATTTAAGTACTGCTCTGTATCGTAAGTGTGAATAAATTATTCAGATAAAACTAGATATAATATGGATTTTTTTTTCTTTTCGTTATATTCACATCATCTGTAGTTTTATTTTTTATTCATTCGTAACTTGTTTTTCAATGTCTGATAACTACGTCTTAATAAACCAGTAACTCTTGGAACGTCGTACAAAATTATACGCCGTAACAGATGTAAAATATATCAGGATTATTTGACAGACGAATTAATGACTCGTTACAACAAAATTTTAACAATGGCGCGATAAATTTTAACAATTGTACGAATAAATGTTCCCAAATTTGCTTAGATTGCTTAAGATAATTCTGTGTAATAAAATGGAAGATTAATGTAATAAATATTGCTAGCTACTCGAGGGTCGTATATTGTTACCCTTGGGCTGAAATTTAATTAACATTTTATTCGATTCTCTTAAATATATTCTTCCACGTTCTCTTTTTAACTTCACTCAGATGGATCTCGTTTCAATGTTCTCCTTAGCCCTACCCATTTCTTAGAAGTATTGTCATACTACCTTTTTAGTGTCTCTAAGGTAATTGTGTAACTTCTTATACTATTTTTCATGCGAATCAAAACATTTTGTGGCTATTCTATATAATTTCACCTGATACATTTCACTGCTCTAACTTTTCTTTCCTATTTTTCTGACACTGAATGAAAATCATTATGTCCATAAAGACTCATGCTTTCTAAAACCGTCACTTCAAAATATTATTTTTAAAATAAGCCTCTTTGAAACAGGAAGCTACAATAAATTTGTATGTTAATGCTCCGAATTACATTGTTGTTAGTATGAAAGAGAAGCTTGTCAACATCTGATCCGCGACATCGGCCAATTCCAGTGTGTTTAGATGTCAGTGTGCTTTTACAACCTGTCCCCTGACAACCCGTCCACCAACTTTTCATCAAACAAATGGGAACGTAATGTGACATTGCCGGGCGAGAAGTGAAATCGATTAGCATTGTACCTGTAGTGACACGGACTTTGCGGGTCAAAGCTAGAGCTCTGAAAATGTGCAAGTGTAACGGGGTACAACCCACAGTTACATAACCTTTCGGAGTTTGAGCTAGCAGCATTAAGATTTGACACCGTTCCGGCGGTCCCTATGTACACAAAGAGGCGGTCGTTTTTAAGCGTGGATTTTCTGTAAAAGGAATATGAAGGAACCGTCAGGTTCTGCAACTACTTCAATTTTACTCGTAGGTACACGTCATGCTGGTATATTATTATATGTATGCTGATCATTGTACGAATAAAGGTTCCCAAATTTGCTTAGATTGCTTAAGATCAAAAACAGACATTCCAAATGCTACTGCAAGCCTAAAAAACATCAAGATGTTAAATGAAATATATATTACTCCATCGAGTACTTAATTAAAACTTTTGCGATAAAATGAGCCCTATTTTACTGTAAGTAAAGAATACACAAAAGCCACAGCAACTGACCTGAAATTTATGAAGTTAGCAGCTTTGAAATAATTCTGGGCAAGAGGATATATAAACCCATAGAGCACTAAACTACTTCTAACTATTTCTCGTCAGAAGGAACCACATTACCATGGTCAAACATATTGTCTCTCCTCTCAAACAACTCGCTGACTTGGCAACACGAAAAGTGGGCGTGAAAAGTGCAAATAGGTGTGGCCCATAAAAATACTGGTTCTTCCCCAGGGCATAAACCCCGTCTGTCACTTCACTCTCTTGGCAGAGCGCCCTCTCACACCCGCAGCCTGCCAGCGCGGGATGATTGCGGGCCGGTCGATGCTCAGGACGGACGCCCATTAACGTACTGACCAGGGCCAAGGCTGGAGCTTGTTCGCCCGTGTGACCTAAATTGGGAGTTGTAACGCTGCTGCTACGTGCTTCCAGTCCTCATCACGATAGCGGTACTGCAAGCAGGTTCAGTGCTGTTCAAAATTACAATCCACGAAAAAACAACACAATAAAATCGTTTAATACATCGACAACATGCACATACGGATCGTATTTGGTAACTGTTGATGATTTTGTATGCTCTGTAACGTGTTTCCAGAACAACACGCTTATTTTCTCGATAACGTTCTATAGTGGAGGAATTTTTTCATGTTTTAAGAACAAATTATACAGACTGTGATTGCGTATTTAGTTGTACTCGTCTAAGTAACTGTTCTGCAGAAGTGACTCGCCTGCAAGCCACTCTTAAAAACAAAGATCTCATATTCTGTCGTACAATAAATCACGATTTCCCTTTCCCACACATATTCTAATAAGCTCCACTAAGTTTGTGCTAAATGGGTACATTCAACACACTCGTTCAAAAAGAAAGAAAAAAAGAAAATGGTGAATTAAAAGAGAGGCAAATAGGTGACATCAAATCCAGAGGAAATAGATGTAATTCTGTCCAAATTTATATTGGCGGGTGTAAAAATGGACGGTTTTATTTCTATCGTTCTGCATGCTTATGCGTACTGAATGCAAATTTTAGCACAGCCACCTCCTAAATTCTTTTTTAATAAATTGAAAAAAAAAACACCAACAATTCACTATTTTTTCAGATTTTTTCCTAATAGCGAAGAAACTAAGCACTTTGTTTAGAAAAATGTTGTGAATAAAAATAAAATGTCTACGAATTGTCTCATACGAGAAGTCAATTTCTCTTGTCTTGGCAGGTATGTCCAAAATACATTAAACTTCAACGCACTCTAGCACTTAACATAAACCGTTTGTCAGACCGAAAAAACCTAATAGACGTATTTGCCCTTTGCGGAAAATTTGCCTATTTTGATGGTGTTTCCATTTTACCAAAATTTAACGTGCTCTAGTGCCTAATATTTCATCTGACAAAAAATCGTAAAAAAATTACAAATTTAATGAAATTTATTTTTATAAGAAAATATTTGAATAAAAGTACGTGGTTTTTCAGTTATAAGTAAAAATTCCATAAAACGTGAATTTCATACAGTTTATTGCAGTTTTCGTAGAACGTACAACATTGAGGAGGCGGTAAATTCTAATTCAAAGCCTCAAATCAAAAAAGAGAAAAAAAATGTTTTTGTCAGGATTTTTTGAGTGACTGAACTAATATGACGTCTGCAGAGATGGAAGTTTAGGCAGGAACAATGCCAATGGTAATGGAGGCAGCGGTAGGAATGGGGATGGAGATGGCACCGTGGCATTTATTGGTTGATTAGTGATTATGGCGCGTCAGCTGCTAAGGTCGTTAGTCCTGTAAGTGGAGCGTATGTTATCGCGAGAGATGGCCGTGATCTTCCCCCGCTGGATGACAAGATCCAACGTTGATTTATGGCAGCTTCTGGGGATTTTCATCCACCAAGTATCTCCCCCCAGCGTGGCATCGACCCAGCCGGGACAAGCTCTAATCTCCCGACTCGTCTCCCGACAAGTGAGGTAGTGTAATGCGTGTGTGTGCGTAAGCAGGGCTTGATTTCTGGCGGAACGCGCCGGAACGGCGTTCTCGGGAATAATTATTAAATTAGATTATAAATACATAACTATTTCCATTAAATTAATAATTAATTTTGAGGAGCGGTCCCGGACTAAAAATTTAAAAATGAAGCACTGAGTGTATGTAAGAAGTGACGATACAAGAAAGAGGAAGGAAGGATCACGTGCGGTCCGTGGCCCGTTTGTTAAGTCCGGCATTCGCCGGGTATTGATCGAAGAAACCACGGAAAACTACCAATCAGAGCAGCCGTCATCTAGAATTCTCTTCCGGACAGCTGTTGAACTCCACCCAGCTATGTAGTTAGTATCGAAAATCGTGGCACCGTGCGGAGTGGAAACCTAGGACTTCCAGGCAGAAGCACTGCAGTGACATCAATTGATGCCCTGAGCCATCCTTGCCTGTATACAATCTTATTTATTTATTTAGTCAAAAACAGTCAAAAATTGTATGTGACGTACGGAGGAGAAAATCATTTGCGCACGCTTTCTTGAGTTTGAGAATCCTTTCCCAACAATATAAGTATCAATAAGTGAAAGATGAAAAAAATAGTAGTAATAATAATAATAATAATAATAATAATAATAATAATAATAATAATAATAATAATAATAATAATAATAAATTTAAAAAAGCGAGAGATTAACTTTTCAAAAACTAGATATTTTCGTTTCTGAATTATAGAAAACTCATTTGTAACGGTAAACGAACGGACAGATTTGATTTTTTTGTATTGCTAACAAAATAGAAACTCACCCTAAGCTCTACTTCCACTATAAGCTAAAGGAAAGCTCAACAAAACGTGCGCATAGTGAAGCTCCATTTACGTTCAGAAGCAAATCGAGGGGCCATCTCAGCATTTGCTCAATGGATCAGGGAAACTGGAGAAAACCCCGCTCGAGATCTTCATTTCAAACCACGACAGGACGCCTTCCAGAAACACAATCCGCGGCGTTGGTCGCGGGCCTGCGAGTCCGTCGCACCGCGGCCGGCGCGTGGGCGGGGCGTGGCGTGGCGTGGCGTGGCGTGGCGTGGCGACGCGCCCGCTCTCTAACGAGTGTCGTCCTGGCGCCGAGGACGCGCGGACGTGGCGGTCGACGACCTCCCGCAGTTCTCCTCAGCCGCCAGGCCCATTCACACGAGTGCATGGTCTGCACGCCGCACGCCGCGCCGCGCCGCGCCACTTGCGCCAACTGGGCTATTGATTGCGCTAAAGAGGCGCTGCTGGCCCGACAGGAGGCGCAGGCACTCCAGGTACAAGGTGGATGCGTTTACAGTCGAAAATCGGGACAATCGACTCATTAGCTACTAATCGAAATGTAGAAAAAACACTTTAATTGTTTACGAGATGTTTCTTCCCATAATACAGTCTGCAAACAAATTTATATTCAGCTGTTCCACAACATAAATACACACTCATACACTCAACAAAAGCTTACTTGGCTTACCATCCCTAATTTCTTCTTAGTATGGATCTCTGACTACTATGTTATACGAAATCATTAGTTGTATATTTACTTTATGTGTGCAATAATGTAATTATATTATTTTATAAAACATGAAAGGCGCTTATTGGTCAACCTGGATTCATTCTGAGTAAATTGGTCATTATTAAATAATATAATTATTTGAATTCTTTTACAATATAATTGCCTGGACATGAAAGTTCAATGTAACAACCCTTACGGTTGTTCAAGTTTCGACAGAGGCGGATCTTCGACTCTAGTGGCTGCTCTGATCGGTAGTTTTACTTGGTTTCTCCGATCAATAACAGACGAATGTAGGAGCGTACGTTAACAAATAAGCTATGAACCGAATGCGATCTTTCCTTCTTCATTCTTGCCTTTTCCACACACACACACACACACACACACACACACACACACACACACACACACACACACACACACACACACACACACACACACACACACACATTGACGGGACTAATGACTAAACAATTGATACGACAGGAAATACTGAATAATAAATATATGTAAGCGGGATTTTCGATGCAAATTTAATGTTCATCTCTTCCTAGCGGTGTTTCAGATTAATTCATTGACTTATTAAAAAAATTACTTGGTATGGGACGACAATAAAGCTCAACCCTGGCCTTGAACATTTGAATTTCCGAACAAATTAGTGGTTGCTGGATTGTTAAGTAATATAAATTCGAAAAATAGTTCCAATTTCCTAGAGACGTATATTGTATTCAGCACAGTCGTCTAGGAGATCGACAGAGATTTTAATTATATCTTGAAATAAGAATATGAAAAACTATCACAATATACCACCACAATTTTCCTTGAAATATATGGTTTCAGTTTTCTACAGAAACTAGGGGGGCGTCGTTTTCTATTCCAGTGTAAAGGAGCTTAATATCTATGCAAATGGTGGGAGAGAAAGCGTATCTAATTATGCATTTCCACTTTCTAGGCCAATGTATTTGTAATGCTTCAACGCTATAGCGTAATGGAGACTTATCTAGTGGTGTCACTTACCAGTGCAACTAACATGCATATTCAGTTCTTTAGTTCTTGTAATAGTAGCCTTAATGTCATTCAAACTTACGAAAGTACCTTGGACACATAGTCCAACATTTCACACTCGCAATGCTTGCTTTATATTGGGAAGGGCACGGAAGTTTCGGAATTGATCCACTTATGAATGAAAAAATACAAACTTAAATGAATATAATCCTAAGGATAATGCAAAGGAAATTTTCTCTCAAAAAGAGAAGACATAGAAGGTCTGAGTCCCCACAGATAGTTTCTACGTTCGCACAACTTGGCCATAAGGCATGTAAAGAACAGAGAACTTTGCAAGTTTGAAAAAACATGGAAACATGACATTTCTATAATATTTTAAAAGGACATAACATAACACTTTAAAAAGGTCGAATATGCTTCAATATAGTACGAGGCACTCGTGAATGTACACGAATGAATTGGGTCTCCTCGTTTCGGGGCTTCATGACGTCAGGTCTCAAAATTTGAAACTCGCCTGCCTGATGAACGTTGCGTGAGGTGATGGAAAAGATTCCTCCCTGATGACCCAGAGATAAATAACTACCAACTGCCCGACACCTGCCAAGGCCACTGGAGCGGCCGGCCCCGGAGGTGGAGGCGTGAGGCACTACGTGTGTGTCTCCCAGGCTGAGAATCTACGAGGGATGAAAAGTCACGAAGAGGAAGGGTAAAGAGAATTTGATGGAGTGATGAAAGACTGATAGCATGCAAGTTTGATCAGGAGAAAGAGGAAGACCGCCAGGAGATGACTAAAAGATAAATGTCATAATTAAGAAGAGTCTGATTTTGTGATTGAAGACGGAGAGACGAACAGAGAGGTAGAGGTTGGGACCAAAGGCATATATTCTACGACTGAAGAGGCGACCCAGATATTTTCTGAAAGTGGAAAGAGTTTAGTAAACGTAAACGATATGAGAGAAACTTAAAACATTCTCACGCTTCCTAGTACCCCAAATTAATACATCGATATTCAACATTGAGATTTATTGGATAACTTCGAATTGTAGAATGTAAGGTAGAAGTGGATAACCTCTGCCTAAAAGATGAATGATAACTTTTGGATTCCCGCAGCAGTTGGTAAGTATAAGGTACCAGACGAAAAGGCAAAGGAAACGATGAATCTCTAACCATGTGAGAAAATAAATAGATGTGAATAAAAAGGATAAAACAAAATAGTCTTCCATTTTATCCACTATTATCTAAGTTACAGCCATTGACAAACTATTGACTACATAAACAAATTAAGAAGCAAATAAAGGAACACAGACAAACACACATGCCGCACAAAAGCGTGGGCATGCAGGAAGAACGCATAATGAAAGACTGGCATTACAAATGAGAATGCAATTATGATCTAACATTGATGTCTACACCAACATGAACGAGAGAATAAGCAAGCGAAAGAAAAAGCATCAAGAAGACATTAAGTAGAAATTGACAACTAGGTGAAGCCAAACGAGAAGAATAACAAGAGAACGACAAGTAGGTGTAGTCACAAAGCCGAGTGAAATAATAGACAAAAATTAGGACATCGACATGGTGAACGCTGTGAAACTAAAAGAGCGAATACGCGAACAACCGATTCACCTTACAAGCAAGAAGTCTAAGTGAATGCGGATGAATTAACGCAATACGCGAGCCAGGCAAGAATCCAGAAAGTACTTTAGAGGACGACGGGCAATTTCAACTTCCCAATAAATTCGTACACGAAAAACGTCACTTTTTTTAGATGCGAATTGTTTCTTGCGATTCTGTCCGCTTGGGCTTGATGGGAATACTTTTGGGACGTAATGCAATCAATATTTGGTAATTATTTCGAATAATTTGAGTACAATTGAGATACAAAAGGCTTGCATTTGCACCAATACCCTCCCTTTGGACCCGTCCGCCATTGGTGTGAACGGGAGATGGGGTGCCCAGACAGCCGGGTGAGCGGGTGAGCGGGTGGTCGTGTAGCGTGGCCCGTTCGCATGTCGACGCTTGCTCGTGTCCGTCACGCGCTGTCTGTTGTGGCAAGGCGGGGCGGGGCGGGGCGGGGCGGAGCAGAGCGGTGTGGGGCGAAGCGGGGTGGGACGGCGCGGGGAGGGTGGGGAGAGGCGGGGCGGGGCGGGAGGGCGAGGAGAGGAGGGGCTGGAGGTGTGGGGAGAGGCGTAGCGGGGCGAGCAGGGGCGGGATGGGTGCGGTGGAGGGGGGGGGGGGGGCACCGGGCTGCTGGGCCGCGACAGCACGAACGATGCTCCAAGAAGGCCCCTGCCCAACAGACCCCGCAGGAGAAAACACGCTGCTCTTAAGAAGCTCCTCACACAGGCAAAAACGCAGTGGAGAAGAGAGCGAAACGGAAAACCATGCGTCAGCTTCTAAGATTTTAAAATGTAGAGAGAATAAGCGGTTCATATTTATTATTACATGAACATTATTTCGAAACAAGAAATGCTTTCATGAATTTTGCATTATCTAATCATTTTCGCACAGAGAATAAGATTATTAGGAAATTATTAAGAATTATTTTTGTCCAAATCGTCAATGCATCACAGACTCTGCAGGTGTAAATGGTTCGTATACAGGAACTATTGACAGATTTGTGATTTTGCCAAAACAATGCCAATGATTTTGCCAAAAGTATCGTCTTACTGCTACTTAAAGTTATGGTAAGTACTTTCACGGTCCTTTGCTTATATAAAGTGGAGTAGTATCATCCCACAACCGAAAGTTGCACACTATTTTTTAACATTTACTAAATAACCAATGTAATGAAAGATTCGAACAAACACATATAGTAGGAAAAACCATGCTCACAAAAACTCTTTAATTTCAAGGAGTTGACAAAAAGAAGCAATGTGCCCATCACAGAGAGAAGACGAAAAATCCCTCTGTTTAATAAGCGAGAAATTCGACGATGCGGACAACTGAAGTACGAATGGGCACCTAGGAGAACCGACATGGCGAAGGCCGAGCAAGCGGAAGTAATTACGTACATAGATACATTGTGTCGTATGCACAATGGCTCAGGGATGTTCTACTTGGTGGGCTAGCGAATCCGCCCGGTGCTTTCACTGGCTGCTCGAGCTCAGCCGGAGGCGGTCGTTTAGCCGCGCGGTCGCAAGCAAACGGCAGCGGCGTGGCCGTTTCGAAAGGAGCAGTTTTTTATTGGCTTTCGCCACCATTATGTAAATGCGATTACAAACGCCCGCGCCACCCACAACTAAACCAACCACCACCACCACTACCACTATCACCGCCGCCACCGCCGCCTACGCGGCTTCTGCGCGTCCAAGGTAACGCTTCCTCGAACGTAGGTTTTTATCAATAAGTTCGTCATGAAGAAAACGACACAGCGAGCAAACTTTTTCCTGTGGAAGCGTTTCCGTGCACTAGTCGGCAGCTCCAGTAACAGACATTTCTCATTTTTAAGCTAGCTATTGAAAGAGAAACAAATTCGAAAAGCATTCGTCAAACTAAAAATTGCAAAATTTTCACATTAAAACGTAATTTTAAAATGGTTTTAACTTGAGATTATTACACCAATATTAAAAGTAAGTTTATTATACCAATATTCTTATGAATATCAAATACTGTGTTTCTAAGTATCAAGTAGTTCTGAAAAGCAGTACTACTTATTGCACAACATTGAATGAGAGTTAGCTTCTATAAAAACATCAACTTACTTTGCTTTTTCTAGAAAATTGCATTGCACTAGAGATGAATCTTCCCCATAGCTTCCCTTTGTGACATGTCATGCTTGTCAATTTTCAAATCCATTGAACCACCCATCACACAACCTCTCGTGTCTTAACACCAACTTACTTTGTTCAAGAAAATACATACTAATTTTCTTAGAAACATTTGAAATCAAAAAGGTTTTCTCATTTATTTCCTACAAACTTACAACCAATTTTTTGAACCTTTATTTTTCGTGTGGTTCAATGCGCTTAAGCACGAATGTAATGTTCAGGAATTTCCCACGTTCTGTTGCACCTCATTGTTCTCGAACCCTACCGCATACCAACCACCCATGAGGAAACGCGTGAGAACCACACATGGGGAGTTCCCTTCCCCGCGCTTCACATGTCTCGGAGGAACGTCCTCGTGGAATGCTACAAGCCAGCAGGTGGGGACTGGCCACTGGCAAACGCAAGCAACGAGTTTTGGAAGCGGTAATTAATTGATTTATTCATTAGTGATTGCGGGCGCGTCAACGGCTATGGTCAATTGTCGCGTAAGAGTAGTGTATGTTTTAATTGCGGGAGGTAGTGGTGATCTTCCCTCGCAGGATGGTGAGATCCGGCGCAGACCTACGTCGGCTTGCGATGAGTTTCCCCAATCAGGTATCTCCCACCGCCGTGGCACAGCCACAGTCGGGACAAGCTCTAAGCTCCAGACCAGCCTCTCGGCATGTGAAGTAGTGTAGTGAATGTTAGTGTAAGTGTGTGTGTGTGTGTGTGTGTGTGTGTGTGTGTGTGTGTGTGTGTGTAAGGGGTGACGATAGGACAAGGAAGAGGAAGGAAAGATTGCGCGCGGGGCGTGGTCCGTTTGTTAGGTACTGCTCCGGCATTCGTCTGGTGTTGATCGGAGAAACCACGGAAAACTACCGTTCAGAGCAGCCGGCCGTTAGAATACTCCTCCAGACAGCGGCAGAACTCGACCCAGCTGTTAAGCTAGTGTCAAAAGTCCTGCCACCGTCGGTATTCGAGCTCTAGGTCTGAACCCAACGACCTCCCAATGAGAGGGAGTGCAGTGACATCAGTTGATGCCCTAAGTCACCATTGCCAGTTTAGAGGCGATATGTCCTCAACTCTATCCACCAATGCTTCCTTCGCCTCTGGATGAACATCGCGAACGAGAGAACGATCCAATCTCTGACTGGATTCGCAATTGCAAAACTGTATGCAAAGCAACCCTAAAGCGTTCTACTAGGAGGCCGCCATATTAATTTGTAGATTTCAGGTTTCGAGCAACTTTTAATGTGATATTTAAAATAAGGCTTTATTTTATAAAACAGGTGACATGGAGTACACCGATAAAAATAATGTACATTATTTCGTTATTTGAAACACGCCCTACACTTATGGAACTAATGACTTTAGCAGTTAACGCGCCCGGAAACACCAGTCATTTAATCTTTCATTTTTGAAGAATACAATCGATAATCGATTTCCAGTCGAAAATTTCGGTTTCAAGAATTCTAGGCCTCTTTGCTGCATCCGGACGGGCAATTCAAATACTCCTTGCTGCATTGAGACGCGCGCTGCAGCTTTGCTCAGTCGATGAGTAGAGGGGAGTAGTGTGGTAGGCAGCTAAAGTTTCTGCGGGGCGGGACTATGACATGGGGGGGAGACCGAGAATCGAACCCGTCGCACAGTGGGGCCAGAAAGGGGGAAGAAGGCAAAACGTATTTTTAAGAGATTTTCGACCATGCATTCTCTGTCCTTGGGTCCGAGATAGGCCGATCATCAATCCTTGAGTGCGCCATCCTAGGGATCGTCGCAGATCCGAGATACTGTGTACACGCTGTGGTTCCCCGAGCCAATTTGTGGCCCGTCACAGGATAACCGGAATTAAAGAAATCATATTTTGAGCCGATCTGGATGGCCGAGGTGGCTAAGAGCGTGTACCGACTCAACACTTCGGTCCGAAGGGTCACGAGTTCGAGTCCCTCCTTGAGTATGGTTGCGTGACCCTTGTCTCTCATGTATGAGTTGTCGCGGAGGGCCTTTCGTTCTGTTGACCACACATCAGAGGAACCCGCAACTGTATCAGTGGGTGGTCGAATATGGCTCCCATCGGGCCGTTAGGGGCAACCGTCTCTATGCTGGATAAAACCCCTAGAACAAATATTATATTCAGAGATAATTTATAGAGATGATTTGAGAAACTTCTAGAATCTTCATTTGAGGAATACGTCCAGTTTCCCTTCTACGTTGTTCTGCTGCAGGACGAGGCCTCATGGGGGTGGGCGCGTTACGTTTAAGGACAACCGCCCTTCCTTGACCTGCGCCCACAGCCGCCTGGGCGGGGCCCGCCCTTTCCAGAGAGAATACAAGGCGCGGCCCGCGACGCCATTTGAGTCAGCGAGGCCACGCGAAGCAAGAAGCAATCGGTAAATGTCGGAGATCGTTAGATTGCTTATAAACACCAGTTCCATAAACAGTTGTGCAGGGGAAAATATTGATTTCTGCGATTTCCCTTCATCTTTTTAAACAGTTTGTAAGGTTTTCTTGTGGAGAACAAGAATTTAGATGTTATGAATGCGAACCGTGGATCGGAAATCAGTAATATTACCAGCAATGAAATCTGGAAGTTATCATTCTTCACGCATACATTTTAAAAGCAAAGTAATTATTTAAAGTTTACACATCTTTGGCAACAATATTAATATCATACTAAAAGAAACATTTGATTATCACGCCTTCCGGTAGACCCTTAATTGATAAATAGAACTGTCAGTACTATAAGTCATGATGGGCACATCGTACATATCAAGCGGTAAGCAATATTGCTTTCCACACTTCTTACTCGTTTTCCCATTATTTTCTTCCATGGCTTAGGTGTGTCGTAATTTGAAAGTAGGTCATGAGCCAAAACTCGTAAACTGTAGGATACTATATACCTTTTCAGATTATGAACTATGAATCAACAAGCACAAAGCTATTATACCTGAAGTGTGACACGAACACACAATCCTTCGAATCAAAGTAGAGCGCTCTCGCCTTAGTGAACAGATCTGCCAACATTTCTAAAATATGTTAATTTCATTTATAGCACGACATGAAATTAATTACCTTTCTTTTATCATGAAAGGGAAGGAGTGAATTAGTTGCACCCAGCCCCATGCGCGAAATGACTGTTTTCTCCAGCGGAGGACGTACAAACAAAAAGGGGAATGAATTCACGGGCGAAATGAAAATAATCTTAGCTTACATAGAGTGTAGTCGGAATTAATACTTATAATGCTCTTGGGGATGTTTTCTTTTCTAATTTCGTTAACTTGAACGTATTAAAGAGTGAAAAGTTTCAGTTAGTTTCTCTGGACTTGGATTTATTGTGTACCTGACAGGGAGCAAGCAGACATCAAATTCTCTTGGGGCGAGGGAGGGGGGACGATTCGCGGCCTCCCCCAGAGAATTCGCTCCCTCCCTCCTGCCCCACCCATTACGTCCTGTTGGATTATTAGGTCTCTGTGGAAATCAGACGCCTTTTGGGAGCCCCTCGACTATAATGGGACAATGAGGCGGGGCCCAAAGACAACTGGTGAAAAGCGCTAACCCCACAATAGAGATAAATAAAGGCGCAAACCTGATAGTATACCAACGCAGTTTCCGAACAGTCACTCTACTATTCGCCATGAATATCCTAACTATATGTAATACACTAAGAAATGTTGACAGTTTTGTACCATTTATAAGAAACCATATTACAATACCCGGCAAATAACCTATCACTGGATATAACAATATTCTGCGGGCCTCCATCATGCAGCATTAAGGCTAAAATCAAGTTGTGCAAAATCAGCGTGTACTTTTTCGTCCATATTTTCACGCACAATTACGCGAAAAGTACTGAAATTTTCGAAAAATTGTAGACAAAAACGATGAAACTTTTTTTTAAATTGGAAAATGTCCCTGGAGCTTCATGTAAAGTACCCCCAAAATTAAAATGTCGGTTTCAAATTGAAGGGGCGGCGACATCAGTCACATTGATCGGAGAATATAAAGTTTGAAGAAAATCGGCTGACCGGTGTAGCCACCGCTAGCGTTGTTCACAGACAGACAAACAGATATTTTGCCATAATTCAATTTTTCGGTGTGAAGGATCCACAAAACATGGATTCTGACATCACACCGTGATAGAGGATTTTTTCCAAATTTTAGCAAGTGGATTTATCCACTTTTTCGTTACTGAGGCTCTGGAATAAGATTTTTTTGCCGAAAATTTGCTGTTTCTTCGCGCCGCATTACATAACTTTCTCTCTACTCCATAGCGACATGGGACGAGCGCACATGGAACCCACAACACCTTCCGTAGCAACACACGTTACTATCGTGCATAGCTATGAAACGACGCGACCTACGCCCTCAAAAACAGGTTTTCGTGTCCCTATAGGAACACACCTTGTTGCGTTCGTCCTAAACCACAAAATGAAACATTTTTGGACGTTTTAAGTTTTTTAAGGGATCCTCCCCCCGTAGCATAAGCTGTCAGCAAAGTTGGGTTCCACTATGAAGCTATTCTCCGTTAAAACAATGGCTTACAAAGTGCGGAATGTTCGCACGGGAGCAACTAGGTTTTTATAAAAAGGTGCGCCGCGTTGGCAGGACCTTCGCCGAGTGTCCTTCGGATGGCGGGCGGCGCGCCGCCCGCACCGCTGCCTCCCCATTAGGGCCATTCCCAGCGCCCGCAGTTATTTGGAGAATCGCTCGTTATCTACCGGTTGTGTCGAAGGGGGCTGAGCATGGCCAAGCGGAGGCGGAGAAAAAATATGAATGAAACTACGAGGGGACGATGCGAGAGAGTTTTGATTCTGGACGCGTCAACAGCTTAAGATCATTAGTAGATCGTAAGTGTAGTAAGTGTTATATCCCTGGAGGTGGCGGTGTTCCTCCCCCTCCCCAGAACGTGATATTCGCCGCCGACATGCAGGTCCGGGGCTCCCCCCCCCCCCGCAGGCACATTCTCCAGCGGTGCACTGCCCCAGTGGATTTAAACTCGAAGCTCCCAACTAATCTCCCGCCATGTGCGATATTGCAATGCGCACGGGAGTGTGTATGTGAGTGTTTAAGGAGGGGACAAGTAAGAGGAAGGAAACATTGTGCGAGGTCCGTGTCCCGTTTTTTCGGGTACTGCTCCTTTCGGCTGGTATTGGAGAAAATGCAAGAAACAAGCCATCAGCACCCATTTGCTAGAATTAGACTCCAGAAATAATTGAATTCGACCCAGATATGCGAGTAGTAACGTATATCCCTCATCGTTGGCACCTGGGTCTGGAACCTCCCGAATATTGATACTGTAAAAACAAAGGTTTTGTCGCTGGGATATCGCAACCGGTAAGGGGGTATGAAACAGCGGGATTGGAGCAAAAAAGGTAGTGTGAAGGCGACACAAGGTCGTTGTGGCTGCAGCTCCACCAAAAACCTTCTAGCGTGGAAAGGAGGCGGAAGATGTTGAGGATGTGGTGGAAGTGAGCACGGCATAGTGAAGGACATGGTCGAGGCGAGGTGGAAAGAGGTTGGTCTAAATCTAAGGGGAAATGATTGGAGGAGGAAGTACATGTAATGGAAAGCAAGAAATTGGGGAATGTCAGATGGTCAATGGAAAGCTGTCGGAAAAATTCAATATTAAAATCGGGTATAGGAATCAGGAAAACTGAAAAAACGGAAATCGGGAGACAGGAATCGGACGGCGGATCGGGAATGGAGGATCAATTCGGAAAATAGAATTGTAATGCATTAAAGAAAACAATCATAACAAGAATTGAAAACGGAATTTGGGATATAAAAATTAGGATTGAAAAACCAGGAAACGGAAAACAGGAAACAAGAAACTAAGTAAGAATTGTCAGACGGTAGACGACAGATCTCAGAAAATGGTAGTTGGGTGAAGAGTCGGGAATAAAATGGGAGGTTGGTTCATCGTAGGAAGCGTGGGACAGTACAGAACAGTGAATAACGACCTTTATGTTCCGGGCCGTGGGCAGGGAGTTGTGTATAGAGTGGAGGTGGTCGTGGGCGGTGAGTGGCCGAGTCGAGAGCGAAGCGGGCGAAAGGGCGCTCGTGCGCGGAAGAACACGGCTTCGAGCACCGGGCGCAAGCGAAACGCGCGGAAGAAACTGTCCGCGACGGACGGCGCTTCCCGTCGCCCAGCGGCTGACGAACGAAATGACTCAGGGGTCGCGGGGCACGGGAACCCACTCCAGCACTGGAGCCACTTGAAAATTATTCAACTGAATTTCTGATCCGATGGTCTTGTAGTTCATCTCGCTGCATTGTTTCAGAAATTCGTGTAAGCAACTCTTTCTTACTCTTACATGCCCAGACACCTTGGGTGGATTAATATACTATCAAATGGGTGGTTACCGCTGAAATATTGTTGAGATCCATATGGATGGGTAAAAAAGAATTAATCTTTTACGAAAAAACATATATTTTACATTACAATCACATGTTATATTAGAGCATACATGTTTGGAGGAATTTTATCTATCTTCAGTGCACCCGAAGTAATTTGGTACTACACATGGCTGTTAAAAATGCACTGTTGCTGGTGCACTCC
Source organism: Teleogryllus occipitalis (assembly GCA_011170035.1). NCBI lineage: Eukaryota > Metazoa > Arthropoda > Insecta > Orthoptera > Gryllidae > Teleogryllus > Teleogryllus occipitalis. The sequence goes on along the minus strand of BLKR01014950.1, from coordinate 4,335 downwards.
GCTCTGTTCTGGAGAAGAAATTGGATGTAGTACAAAATGGCGCCGGTCCATGTATGAAATGTAATATCTAAATGTAATGCAAAATACAAATTTTATTGTGGAAGATTATTTCTATTTTACCCAGCAATAATATATTATTGTGAAGACTAAGCAAGTTCGACTTTGAGCCTCCACCAGTTATGGGCCCCCAATAAGTTATTTAACAAAATGTTATCTTGGTTCATTATTATGTACGTAATGCATAATATTAATATGTTTTAACTTGTACAGCTTTATTTCTGTACTCATTTTGAATTCACATGTTCAATTTTTTATATAAATGGGGGACCCCATAATTCGAACATGCTTAGGGCCACGTAAGATACTAATCTGCCCAACCGATTACACTATGTGATGTTTGTTGCGAACAAAGGTGTTGTTCGTGTCAGATTTTCTTGCGATTCTCCTTTTACCACATCCACTCATTCCACCATTGCTCCATCTGGACCAGCAGCAGTATCATTACAAACTCATTATTTCATTAGCAATGTAAGATAAAGTCTTAGGTAAATGTTCAGGATAATGGGATCATTATAAATTCTAGATGCTGCAATCAATTTATCCTCTTGTGTCGTACTTAGATGTGAAGTAAGAATAGCTCTGCAACCCACCGCGTTTGCCCACTATTATCTCCGATACTTCAGGACGTGGTCGATAAAGATTATGCTGAAGAAATTTGGATTTCTGTAATTGTGAAGAAATAAACTTTCTAACTGAATAACTAAGTGCTCAAGTAATCGAATAATTCGATTGAAAAAGAAAATGGAAGGAACCCATTTTCTGAGAACATATTTACAACAAAGTCTGAATTTAGTCACGTAATTTTTCAATTCAAAAATGTAAAGAAATGGTGGTAAGAATGTGAGCGATGGAATAGTATGTCACAATGATTTTAAGACATAACTTACACATAGTTCATTAATCACCATTTCTCCTTGTCTAAAAATTGACGTATTCTGAGATGAGAGGAGGAACACTATTGCCACTATGTTGACCTAACTCAGCGTTTGCACAACCACAGAGCGGGCACCGGAAGCGCGGTCCATCGCCACAGATCATGTTGACATGATGATGTTCCGCACGGTCGACCCGCCCCACAGCGACGTTATTCCCCTTTTCCCAAGGCGGGCCACGAATCGGCGAGATGTTGCAAAAACCGCACGGGGAGGGAGATCTCCTAGTTCGAGCATGACAGGATGCACCTACCACCATCGTGTACATAGGCATGCACAGTCGAAAACAAGAGAGGGCAACTATATTTCTAAGCTCCTTTATCCATCAACCTCTATTTATATGACATGTTTTATATGACATATTTTACTAGTAATTAAGTAAAACATTCAAGAAAAAAATGTAATGTTAACATTGTATTTGGCATTTTGGGTCGTCTGTCCGACTTTGGGGGATAGCTAATGGTGGACCTGATTGGTTATGATTGTGCAGGTCGTGGTCGTTAGTAAGCTGGTACCAAAGAGGCCGACTTTTTCAGGATTGAATATCGATTATATGTACCTTTTGATTTTCTTTTACTGAAAATGTAACTTTAAATTTCCAATGAAAGGGGACTGATATTTAAGGTCTCGTGTGTTTGACGTTTATCGAGGCACTCATTTAAAGAAAATATTTGTAGTATAGGATTTGGTATATGCTTCTAAGGCGTGCTGCCGTTGTTTGAATAACAATTCGAGCACAGGCGCAGCGCGAAAACAGCAATAAGATGAAATTTGCTATTTTTTTAAGACGTGAAGTGAGCATTAAAACAATAGAGCATTGAGATATGTGTTTCTCGATGTAGAAAACCATTCACTGAAAATTTGAATTGATATTGGGTATATTTTGCCAGACAGGAATGAGGGAATGGATGTTAAAATCGAAAATCAAATTTTGCACCCTGGTATGAGTAAAGTATCAGGAGATAATACCTGCATGTAATATAAGTCTGATATGGCCATAATGCATGTGTAAAAGGAAAAATAAAATTACTTCATATATGCCTCCTAATAATAATATTTAATAAATTTATAATATATAGTAAAAGTTATATTATATAGTAAATAAATTTTTCATCTGACCGATACATTATCACAAACAAAATAAAAATTAAGTACATTCCTGTAAACGCCGGTAAAAGAAGAATTAAGTATTCTTTGAAAACCTGGACTTCCATAACAACCTAACAAGTTCACAATGAGAAATACACCAAATACGCAATTACGAAATAATTTTTCAAAGAAGAGAATATTTATAGCATGTGAAACGTTTCCTCCCAATGCGCAGAACGTCAGGGTATAACTTTCACGTGCGAGAAAACTCTTTCTATACAAGTGCAGCAGACATTTTATTTCAATATTTATAACGAATATTAATAAATCTTCAAATTTCAATTAGCAGTTTATCAAATGTATGCAAATCAATCTTCAGTTGTTGTCTAACCCAATCCCAAAGCTCAGCTGATAGGCAGGTTTGCAGCGTGAAAGAAAATATGGCGGAATAAGGATAAGCCACAATAAATTATTTGTTCACTCGGATTAACGATAATAATTCAGTCTCGGGTTGATTCGGGTAGGTATAGTTAATGTGTATCTTGATATAATAAAAAAAGCTGGCTCGAACTACAAGAATTCCGCACACATTGAGCCGAAAAGAAACATGACAAAAACCGTTTTGTGTCAAGGGCCAGTTGGAGCTGTTGCAGAGCGCGGAGCGGTCGCCGACACAAGGCGACGGCGGCGTCACTGTTGGCGCTGAACGCCCGCAGACGCCGCGCCCTGACGAGCCGCTCGCCGAAAAACAGCACAGGACCTCCGCGCGGACCGTCAGCGCGCCACGCGGGGCGAGTGGAGGGAGGGTGGCGTGGCGGGGGGGAGCGGGGGCAGGGGGCCGCGAGGGAGAAAGCGGGGGAGCTGGACAGAGGGGGGAGAGCGGAGGAGCGGGTCGGGGAGTGGTGGAGGAGGAAAAGCGGGAGAGCGGGGCGGGGAGGAGCGCGAGAGCGGGGCGGAGCGGAGAGTGGTAGGGCGGGGGAGAGGGGGCAAAGGAGGCGAAGCGGGACAGAGCGGGGTGGTGTGGAGTGGCGGGGCGGGGCGGGGTGGGGCGGGGTGGGGCGGGGCGGGGAGGTGCGGGGCGGGGAGGGGCCAGGCGGGGAGGGGGCGGAGCGGGGCGGGGCGGAGCGGGGCGGGGCGGAGCGGGGCGGAGCGGGGCGGAGCGGGGCGGGTGGCTGGGCGGGGGCAGGGAGAGCGGAGGAGCGAGGCGGAGCGGGGTGGAGTGGCGGAGCGGGTGGTGGGCGGGGTTGGGTGAGAGCGGGAGGAGCGGAACGGAGTGGCGTCGTCAGAGGCGGCGACGTCATCGCCAGACGCATGCGGCACGCGCCTCGCCGCTCCGCACAGCGCCCCGATGACCCCGCTGCCCGCCCACTCGCTCGGAGGTTCGCACGCTGACTCGCCCGCCCACTCGGCCACCCGATCACCCGTACGCCTTTCCTTTCGCTCGTCCTGGTGTTTGATCATTCGTCCACCCATTCAATCTCCAGACCACAGCGCCCTCACCCTCTTGACTAACCCATGTAGCCACTCAATGTGAGAATCCATCCACCCAACCAATCGTTCACCCATGAACTTTCACCTTTGGATGGGAGGATTCACAAACCACCCCTCCCGTCCGTCTACCTATCCACTCATCTACCCATCACACACACACTTTCACACACACACACACTCTCACACACACACACACACACCCTCTCACACACACACACACACACCCTCTCACACACACACACACACACACACCTCTCACACACACACACACACACTCTCTCTCTCACACACACACACACTCTCTCTCTCACACACACACACTCTCTCTCACACACACACACACACACTCTTTCTCACACACACACTCTTTCTCACACACACACTCTTTCTCACACACACACACTCTTTCTCACACACACACACTCCTTTTCTCTCACACACACAGTCTCTCTCTCTCTCTCTCACACACAGTCTCTCTCTCTCTCACACACACAGTCTCTCTCTCTCTCACACACACAGTCTCTTTCTCTCTCACTCACACAGTCTCTCTCTCTTACACACACAGTCTCTCTCTCTCACAGTCTCTCTCTCTCTCACACACACAGTCTCTCTCTCTCACACACAGTCTCTCTCTCTCACACACACAGTCTCTCTCTCTCACACACACAGTCTCTCTCTCTCACACACACAGTCTCTCTCTCACACAGTCTCTCTCTCTCTCACACACACACAGTCTCTCTCTCTCTACTACACACAGTCTTTC